>CAXKVI010000002.1:82276083-82409567 GCA_964058755.1 Campiglossa producta
AATGTTGTCGTAGTCCTCGACCAGGCTCACAAATCCTTCGAGGCTAGTGAATTCACTCCTCTTGACTTACAGCTGGTACTCTCGCCGGGAATTTCTGTACATCCTGTCCAGCTTCTTCTCGTCAGTGTAGTCGGCGTGCCGACTCGCTGTCGTATCATCATCCAAATTTTCAAAATAGCGTGAGCTTAGAAAGAACTTTAAGAAGTCCCTTTTAAAGGCTTCCCACTCCTGCCAATGCCTGTTGTTATTGCGATACCATACTGCGACCAACTTCATAACTGTCGGCCAGCTCCTCCACCCGTTCGATAAAAGATAGCGGGTCCTTGCCGCCGTCATACTTTAGACCCCACTTACGTACTCGGTCCATTATATTTGCGTGTGATGCTGGTTGGTATTTTACATATGGTTTTTGCTGCGTGGCTACCTCGTGGTCATGTGTCGCGACTGGGTTCTTCTCTTCAACTGTTATTCGCGGCTGAAACGCCACTGCCACCTGGTAATACGAGTTGGTAGCCCGGTCTTGGAGTTGTTGGTCTTGGATGTTGGAGTGCCAGCTCGTTGAAGCGAGCCTCGAGATCTGGATCGCTACCTTTTGATTGGATGAAGCTCGCCAAGCGCTTCCGTAGCTCCTCCACCGTCCCACTGCTCTCCAGCTCGAACTCTACTGCGTATTTCACCAGATCTTCCCGGCTGAGGTAATATACCCACGTTACTCTTGCCATGGTGCCTCTTGTTGATTCCAGTATCTTTGCTTATTCACGTAATTGTTGGTTTTCTCTGTGGGTTCACCGCTGAATCCTTTGTTATTGTACTCGTATGCTTTAATTATTTGTGACCTCGTAATTTAGAGTCCCTGCTCGGGCGCCATTTGTGACGGACTTTTCCCTTAAGCCGGGGTTAAGCTCAGTCCGTCCAGGGTTCCTATGGATTAGAGAAATCCCTAACGTCTCCTTTTAAAGAGAAAGACCCTGGTTTGATTTAAATTATACAAAAATTCAATTTATTAAATAAAATTCAATATCTACGCTTATTCAACTATTTGGAGGTGGTGGAGGTAGGTAACCACTACCAGTCTTCCAAAGCTACCTTATGCTAAGATGGCGGAGTTAGCAAACCACCGCTTATCTTCTAGACGGCGGAGGTAGGAAACCACCGTCGTATATAACTTAAAATATTCCTGCGCTCTTAAAGATTGCGGAGGTAGGAAACCACCACAAATCTTCCAAAATAAGCTAACTTAAAAGCCGCGGAGGTAGAAAACCACCACCAACTTGCGGACAGCGGAGGTAGGAAACCACCACTGTATATAAAATTGAAACTCGTGAGCTGGCAATCCAATGCATGACAAATGTATTTAGGCAGACCCAAGGGCGCCAACGCACAAATAGATCAAAAAGTAATTAATCATGGACAACCGCGAGTGAAGTGTATATTCGAGCGAAAATGCAAACTACGGGTCTCTCCGCGTGTGGATCAGGCGGAATGGAGAAGGAGCAAGTGAGAGAGTGCGCAGCGAAGACGAGCACGACTTCATAGTCATTGACAGCGACGAGGAGGCGAGCGACACCGACCTGGCCAGCGTAGGGTCAGATGAGGAGCGCTACGTTGAAGAAGAAGAGGAGCGCCACGCCGAAGAAGGCGATGCCGATAGTGAAGGCACCGAAGAGTTTGGCCGTATGAGTGAGGGTGAGTCAATCCGGAGCCCGGAGTACGAGACGGTGTCGGGGTGTGGCTCTGTGGATACGAGGGGTGACCAGGGTAGCCAAATTCGGAGCCCGAGCCCAATGGAAGACGAGGCGGAACAGGGGCCGCTGGTGCCAGGTGACATCCCGGAACCCGAAGAAGATCCCTATGACTGCTGGAGGCACAAAAATTTCTATGTGGTTTCGGTAAGAGAGGAGGAGGAAGAAGCATAAAAAATGTGCACATTAGACCGTTCATAATATTATATATATTTATAAAAATGTATACCCCGAAATTCAATTTGGTATAGATGTTGGTTATTTATATATAATAAAGATATATGTATAAATATGTATGTCAATATGTATGTTGGGGTGTTCATAAAAATTCATTAATATTTTATAATTCATAAAAATTCAAATTTCATTAAATTTCAGTATATATAAAAACTGTATTTAAAATATATGCGTATAAGCATAGGGACGAGTGTGTTCGCGTGTGGGGCTCCAAAACCGGTGGTTTTGGGTCCTCACGCTCTCCCCTCACCTGCCACTACGAGAGTTATCGTCACCAGGCCCGTTCTCGTTATCCTAACTCGATAACTCCGACCATCAATGTTCCGGTGGAACGTCTGCTTCTTCTTCTTGTCCCGGGCGTCCTTACGGTGCGCCTCTATATCCTCAGCTAATGCCTCTGGGAGGGGGTCTACTCCCGATCGGTTCACCCACGTGACCCTCGTTGCTGTTGTTGTTGCCATTTCCGCTGCCGAGCTCGTTAGCCATTGCTCGATCTCGTTTATTATTTCTTTGTTGTTGTTGTTCATATTGCTGTTGTAATTGTTGTCGGCACCGCTCTTGGAGCCCGTAGCAATGTCGCTGCCGGTGATGCTCAGCACGTCGCTCATTTCGGTGCGCGCGTGGTCTTCGTTTGGCTCGCTTATGCACTTCGGGGCGCTGTCGTTGGCTGGGGTGCTCTCATCGGTTGGTCCGCGAAGACACTTTAGGGCGCTGCTGTTGATTGGGGCGCGCGGATTTGGTGGGGCGCTCTCCTTGGCTGGCTCCTGTGGAGTCGGTGGGGCGCTGTCTTCGGCCGGATCGCGATAAATATACTTTGGCCGGGGGGGGCTCGCGTCATCTTCCTCTACCGGCGTCTCGAAGTCGTTGTAGCGGCGCAGGCGTATGCTCAGGCGCTTCGTGTACTCCATGTACCCCTGGCCCGGTGCTTCTTCCTCCTCCTCTCTTACCGAAACCACATAGAAATTTTGGTGCTTTTTAACTTTGCAAAAATTAGATGAGTCGCTAACCAAGCGACAATTTTTAGACTCGATGACAAATGTACACAAACAATTGCAAGGCGGCATTCCAGCATGAAAAAAAGGGTCGGTCAGCCAACTCAAGGCAGCGGTTCTTTGTTAACAATCGTCCATACAAATCTACAACCAAGCATTGAGGCTACTGAGGCTGGCGATGCGAGCGGACATCGCACAAAGAGGAAACGAAAAATGCATTGGTAGCATAGCTAGAACAATAGGCTGTGGGATTGCAGCAAACCTGCCAGCAAACATATTTATGTCGATAAGATGTCCAGCTGATCGATGCAGTGGGAGGAAACAGCTGACCAAGTACAATGGGGCGTTCCAGGTGCAAGCGGCGCGTAGCAAATACTGTTAGGGTCGTCTTTCTAAAGGCGACGTGGATGTGGTCCTCACCCAAGAACCCTGGGTCAATAGCTCGAGAATCTGCGGATTGGGGACTAAGGGCTTCAAGCTCATTCGAGCCAGCGAGGAGAGCAAAGTCAGAACGTGTATTTTGGTCAAGTCTGAGTTGAACTCCTTTCTCCTACCTAACTACACCAATGGTGATATTACCGCTATCAGTCTAACGGTCGACAGCACCCGCCTGACGGTGGCGTCGGTCTATATGCCCTACGACGCCGAAGAACCCCCACCACAAATGGAGGTGAAAGACCTGGTGTCAAATTTCTGCACGGGTAATCTTATTATTGGAGCGGACGCTAATGCTCACCATGTCCAATGGGGGAGCTCCGACATCAATGCCAGGGGCGAGTCTCTGTTTGATTACCTCTTAACAACCAACCTGGTGATTTGCAACGTGGGTAATGAGCCTACTTTTATCACTAAGACCCGCAGGGAGGTCATAGACCTCACTCTCTGTAGTGAAGGCGCTTATGAGTGGGTCCGAAAATGGCGGGTTCTGGAAGAACATTCTTTCTCCGACCACCGTTACATAGAAATGGTTTTAGACTTTATTGTAGAACAACCAATCATGAAGCGCAATCCACGTAACACTGATTGGCTGTTACACAATGAAATATTAGACAGAGACCTCCCAGTACTGCCCTCACAAGCCCCCTCATCAGTAGAGGAGCTGGAGGATCTTGTTACTACATTTACATCGGCGCTCTCAAGTGCTCTAGGACAGGCTTGTCCAGTGCCAAAACCACGCGGTAAACACAGGCCACATTGGTGGTCCTACGATTTGGACTCGCTCCGAATATCATGCCGGAAACAATTTAACAAGGCCAAGAGCTTCGGCTCTGAGCCTCATTGGCACGAATATAAAGCTAAACTAAGGGCCTACAAAAAAGCTCTGAGACAGGCGAAGAGAACCTCGTGGAGAAATGTCTGCACTGGCGTCGAAAAGGTCGACGACACAGCGAGACTTAGACGAGTCCTCTCGAAAAGTCAAACAACCATCAGCTATTTGCGAAAGCCTGACGGATCCTGGACCAGCACGGAAGAGGAAACCCTTGAGCTGCTCTTGAATACACATTTTCCGGGGAATCTGCATGATGCACCACTAGCACCTGCAACAAACCTGGCAGTAAATATACCCATCACTGAGGAAAGAGTAAGGTGGGCAGTTAAGAGCTTTGAACCGTATAAGGCTGCCGGGCCGGACGGGATTATCCCCGCGCAGCTTATAAACACGTTGGAGACATCAGCTAAATGGCTGGTATTTCTCTTCACAGCCTGCCTGGCTCTCAACCACATTCCGGGCTCCTGGAGAAGCGCCACGGTAGTGTTTATCCCTAAGGCTGGGAAGGCATCCCACTACGAGCCAAAAGACTACAGACCGATCAGTCTCTCGTCCTTTGTACTAAAAACCTTTGAGAGGATATTAAGCGACTACCTCTTAACGACTATTGATAGCAACCTTATCTCTAGCTATCAGCATGCATACACGAAGGGTAAATCAACAGAAACCGCTCTGCACAGCCTAGTGTCTGTCATTGAGAAATCGCTGTGTGAAAAGGACTACTGTCTCGTGGCCCTCCTAGACATTGAGGGGGCTTTCCACAATATAAGCCCGGAGGCTATCAACTCCGCTCTAACTAATCTGGGCGTAGATAGACCTCTAACTGGTTTAATTGACCAACTTTTAATGGGAAGGAAAATAGCTTCTTCACTTGGTACGGTTGAGTTATCACGCTATGTCACAAGGGGAGCACCCCAGGGTGGTGTTCTTTCCCCGCTTTTATGGAACCTCACAGTCAACTCGTTGCTACGTGACACAAGCTGGGGGGGCGGGAAGATAGTGGCATACGCAGACGATTTAGCTATTGCATTCAGAGGCAAGTTCCCACAAACTCTGTGTGACCTGATGCAAGTAGCACTGCGAGAAGTTTCGACGTGGTCCTCTCGCTGCGGACTTAGTATCAACCCAGGGAAGGTGGAACTTGTCCTCTTCACCAACCGGTACAAAATACCGCCACTAAGCCTACCAGAACTAGATGGCACGCGCCTGGGCTTGTCGGATAAGGCCAAGTTTCTAGGCATAGTTCTGGACAGGAAATTGAATTGGAAGGAGAATGTTCTTCAGCGCCAGAAGAAAGCTTGCATCGCTCTTTACACCTGCAAAAGAGCCATTGGCAAAAAATGGGGGCTCAGCCCTAGAGTATGCAGTTGGATCTACACGGCCATCATTCGCCCAATCATGCTTTATGGAGTCGTCGTATGGTGGCCTGCGCTGAGCAAGGCAACATACCTGAATCTGTTGCGGAAAGTCCATAGATCCAATATGATCTGTATAAGCGGTGCGCTAAGGACAACGCCCAACGAAGCCCTCCAGGTCATTCTGGGCATTTTGCCACTTGATCTGGAAGGGTTTCGGTCAGCGGCGGCATCAGCTCTGCGCCTAAGAGAAACCTCCAGTTGGGCTGCGGGTACTATTGGACACTCCAGTATTCTGGAATCTTACAGCTTTCTCCCTCTAAGCACAGATCGTTGTGCGACTACTACAGTCGGGGATAGCTGTTTCAAAATAAACATTCCCAGCAGAGAAGACTGGGAGAGGACGGATTGGTGTCCCGAAACAAATGGTGGCACTTCCATATACACCGACGGCTCGAAGTTGGAGGGCAGAGTTGGAGGAGGCGTTTATTCAAGGGATTTGGACCTTGAGCTCTCCTTCAGACTACCTGATCATTGTAGCGTTTTCCAGGCGGAAGTCTCGGCAATCCTGGACGCCGCGGCCTGGTTAAGCAAACGTGTTATCGGAGAAGATATCGCTATTTTCAGCGATAGCCAAGCGGCCATCAAATCCCTTGGCTCATACACGTTCAACTCTGAACTGACGCTCAGCTGTCGTCGATCTCTACAGGAGATGGCCCAACAGAACCGCGTAAACCTCATATGGGTCCCGGGACATAGGGACATTGAGGGAAACTGTAAGGCAGACGAGCTTGCCAGGCAGGGCACGACCAAGCAGGTTCTTCAGGATAAAGAGCGCTTAGGTATGCCGTTTGCCACATGCAAACTAATGCTGAAGGAGCACACACTCCGTCAAGCCAACGAAAGATGGCTGCAATCCCCAGGGTGTCGCATATCGAAACAAACCTGGCCAAAATGGGATCTTAAAAGGTCTAGACGCATTTATGCCCTAACTAGGAGGGAAATCTGCATATTGATAGGGGTATTAACCGGTCACTGCCTCATTGGTAGGCATGCAGAAAGGCTAGGTGTGCCCTACCGACGATGCTGCAGGAGTTGCAAAGATGATGAGGAGGAGGAAACAGTGGATCACCTCATCTGCAACTGTCCGGCTTTAAGCGGCGCGAGAACGCGCTTTTTGGGAGTTCCGTTCCTGGATAGCCTAAGCCAGATCGCGGAACTGGACATAAAGGACTTGATGGGCTTCATAAAGTCATCTAAGTGGTTCGAGGAGGAGTAACGGTGTCGGTTTAGGAGTGTCAGTCCCGGGATTCTGCTATGTGGAAAATCCCAACAACTCAGGGATTTTCCATATGGCTGGGTCCCGGGACTGACTTTCCTTGTGTTGGTGGTATCACAACGGGCCTTTCAAAACTGGCCTAAGTGTGCCTCTGCGGCAGCCACTTGAACCTAACCCTAACTTTGCAAAAATTAGATGAGTCGCTAACCAAGCGACAATTTTTAGACTCGATGACAAATGTACACAAACAATTGCAAGCCGGCATTCCAGCATGAAAAAAAGGGTCGGTCAGCCAACTCAAGGCAGCGGTTCTTTGTTAACAATCGTCCATACAAATCTACAACCAAGCATTGAGGCTACTGAGGCTGGCGATGCGAGCGGACATCGCACAAAGAGGAAACGAAAAATGCATTGGTAGCATAGCTAGAACAATAGGCTGTGGGATTGCAGCAAACCTGCCAGCAAACATATTTATGTCGATAAGATGTCCAGCTGATCGATGCAGTGGGAGGAAACAGCTGACCAAGTACAATGGGGCGTTCCAGGTGCAAGCGGCGCGTAGCAAATACTGTTAGGGTCTAAAGAAATAATTTGTAAATAGAGCATTAGCATATACTGGAAAGCTAAGCTAAGAAATAATGTGCAAATAATATATATGTAAATTCACATGCAAACCATGTAAATAACTGTTAAGAATTACTAAGATATGTAAAAATGTTGTATATCAAGGCTAGCAATGCATGTAAATAATGGAATATATAGAAGAAGGATTTTTATTGTAATTTAACTGTCCGCCTGCGCGCGGAAAAGTATAAAAGGCGAGCACTTTGCTCAGTAGAGCCAGACGTTAGGTAGGCATAGTAGCTTGTTGACGCCTTGTTCAACAGTGAAGGAACTCCTGGGATTTGCCAGCTCACGAGTTTCAATTTTATATACAGTGGTGGTTTCTTACCTCCGCTGTCCGAAAGTTGGTGGTGGTTTTCTACCTCCGCGGCTTTTAAGTTAGCTTATTTTGGAAGATTTGTGGTGGTTCCCTACCTCCGCAATCTTTAAGAGCGCAGGAATATTTTAAGTTATATACGACGGTGGTTTCCTACCTCCGCCGTCTAGAAGATAAGCGGTGGTTTGCTAACTCCGCCATCTTATCATAAGGTAGCTTTGGAAGACTGGTAGTGGTTACCTACCTCCACCATCTCCAAATAGTTGAATAAGCGTAGAGATTGAATTTTATTTAATAAATTGAATTTTTGTATAATTTAAATCAAACCAGGGTCTTTCTCTTTAAAAGGAGACGTTAGGGATTTCTCTAATCCACAGGAACCCTGGACGGACTGAGCTTAACCCCGGCTTAAAGGAAAAGTCCGTCACAGTAGGAAACCACCACGAACCTTCCAAAATAATCTAAAGTAAAAGCTGCGGAGGTAGGAAACCACCACTAACTTTCCGTACAGCGGAGGTAGGAAACCACCACTGTGTATACACTTGAAACTCGTGAGCTGGCTAATCCCAGGAGTTCCTTCACTGTTGAATTAGGCGTCAACAAGCTACTATGCCTACCTAGCTTCTGAATTTACTGCGCAAAATGCTCGCCTTTTATACTGTTCCGCGCGCAGGCGGACAGTTATTTTCAATAAAAAATCCTTATTCTACATCTTACATTATTTACATAATTTACATGTGAATTCATATATGTGTCATTCATATATATATGTTCTTGAACAGTATATTCTTAATATAAACTGCCACTATGTGCAGCATCTATATATTTATATAAACATTCATGCCAATTCTAAATAATTTTCACCAGTGAACCGGTGCAAACCGTTTCACCTTTTTCATACATTTTTGCTCACAAATTATATAAGAGTGAGAAAATCCGCAAAGTGAGAAATTGTTTAGAATCGGCCTGATTATTTATCTGCACATTATTTCCTTACTTAAATTTCCAATACGTAGAACCTCTATATGTACACATTATTTCTTAGACCCTAACCGTACTCGCTACGTGCTCGCTTGCACCTGGAATGCCCCATTGTGATCAGCTGTTCACTCGCACTGCATCGATCAGCTGGACATGCCATCGACATCAATATAACTGCTGGTTGTTTTGCTGAACTCCCACAGCCTATTGTGTTTGCTATGCTAGCAATGCATTTTTGTCTCTTCTTTGTGCGATGTCCGCTTGCATTACCCGTGCCAGAAGCCTATGTGCTTGGTGTGTAAATATGTTTGTTGCTTTGTTGGCAAAGCAACGCTGCCTTGAGTTGGCTGACCGACCCTTTTTTTCATGCTGGAATGCCGGTTGCTTGCAATTGTTTGTGTGCTATTTTGTTATTGAAACTAAATTTGTCGTTTGGTTAGCGGCCCATCAAAGTTAGTAAAAATGTGTGTTAGGATGTTCGGAAAAATGTGTGTATTAGAGCATCCAAAAAAATATGTATTTGTAAAAGTTTTATACCGCGCACTTCATTGGTATAATATAATATATTATTAATTTGTATAAGAAAGTATATAGATACATATGTATATGACCACATACGTGGATATTTGAAAATTGCCTGTTTCTTTGTCTCTCCTTTACTTTCAGATCTCCGTCTCTTCAGCCGTGGTACCATAGTCTGCAGATGAGCGAAGTGAGTCAGACAAAAAAAAAAGGTAACCGTTCACATTGGTGATCTCTATATTTTTTTACATCTTTAAACATACTTACGTATATAACTATATTTCATTCAGCTTCTGTATTAGTTCTCAGCATTGGGTGTTTGATCGGGAGTTATTGGAGGGTCATTCTCCTCTAAGATTCCAATCTTCACTAGATATACCTTAAAGTTTTATTTTTTTTCTTTGATCCCTTAGTACCTTTGTAGTACCATTTTTCATACAAATTTTCTTTATTATTATTTTTGCTTGGTTTCTTTTTATGTACTTGTTTTAGTTAATTTTGCTTGAATTTTTTTTGAAATTTTTGAATATATATTAGAGTGGTTAAAAAAATTTTTTTTTGGAAAATCTAAAACGCTACCCCGAAATATGGTTCCTTGTGACAAAAAAAGAGGCTGCTATTTTTTTATTTTTTTTTTAAGGTGCTTTAGAGGTCGCGCTACTCGTTTTTATAAAAGAAATGAGATGCTTGCAAATTTAATTTAATTTTAACATGTTTAAGTGCAGTAAAAATTTGCGTTTTTGTGTGTTGTTATTCTGTTTTCATTGACGAATATTCTTGCAATTCAATAGCCTTCTTGGATGGGTAGAAGGGGTTTAACTCCTGAAAGTATGTTTCGAAATTGAAAACGGTGCAACTAAAACGCCTACACTGATCTCATCGCGCATTGGTTTTTTGGATATATTTCGCATCTAGAAGGTTTATCACATCGCTGATTATGAATCCGATGTCAGTTTTTTTAAATTCAAAATGGCGGGTCCAATATGGCGGTGATTTTTTTGAAAACTAATTGGATTTTATTGAAACTTGGTACTCGGGGGTTTATGCGTTGTCTGATTACGAATCCGATATCGGTTTTTTTAAATTCAAAATGGTGGATCCAATATGGCGGTGCATTTTTGAAAACTAATTCGACTGTGTGAAACTCGTCACTTATGGATTTATGATATCGATTTATGTGAACTAGTATCACTTGTGATCGAAAATTCGACCAATAAAAACGGGTCGAGGGGTCGCTAGCCCCGTACCCCCATCCTTAAATTTCGGGGACGCCCCTGAAAATATACCGTCAGTTTTTTCAATTTCCTTTCCATCGGTGCATATTTCTTTTATCTATTATATTAATAGGCTAACAAATTTTACATATAAACCATTGCCAAGCTTAAACCCATACTAAATATGCATAAATATTTATGAAATGCATATTTATTTGTTGGCATACCTCTAAGGCAGTGCACAATTATCTAATATATAACCAATACTGCTTCATTTATCTGTAATAAGCGAATGAAAATTTTTCATGCAACTTAAATTGGTTATCTGACAATCAATTTGTAAATAAAGCGATAGCCCAGTGGGAAGCGTTAGTGGGTAGTGGTCGAGCGGTTGATGGTTCGAGTACAGTTAGTTACACAGCTATAGGCCAAAATTTTTTTTCTTTTTTGTCATTGAAAATTGTTTATATTTTTTAAATATTTTTATATTTCTAATCTTGACTTTTTAATATTTTTATAAACAATATTTTTATGTTTGTGATCTCTATTTTCGAGAAGAAAAAAATTTGGTGCGAATATTTTTAGTTTACGGAAAGCCATGTGAAATAATAATTATATATCATAAATATACATACATACCACCCATTATAGAAATGCTATAACCGCTTATACAATTTCTTTTTGTTTTTTTTTTTTTTTTTGGTAATTATTTCAAAAAATTACCATTAATATAAGTCTGACTGCTCAAATTTTTGAAGATGAAAGCTGCAATTTGCGAATTTTTTTTCAAATTCTATCGATTGAGATAGAGTTGCTGACAAATTCCTTATTTAAAGTATAAAAATCGACAAAATATTTTATGGATACTACGTTATTTTGAACTAAACCAAGTGATAAGCGGAAATCTTAAATTTTACTGAAGACAACAAATAATTTCTTTTCAAATGTATATATTTATTAACTTTTAAAAGGGCAGATTTGCAACCCGAGCCCCAAACAAGTCTAGACCAAATTGAATAGAATTTTTTTAAAAATCAATATACATTTTTTTTCTTTAAATCAAAAGAAAAATCCATATAAAGTGTCTTTTAAATATTGCTAAGTTATGGTTAAAGAAAAAAGCTAGAAAACCCTCACACTTTTTTTGACCTAACCAGAATTTGTAATTTACCCCCACTAAAAAGTTTTAAAACCACGCCATGTATAATACATTTTTTTTAAATACAACCCATACTTCTCTATTTTCGTTCTCTCGCTCATTAATACTCTTTAATATTACACGAACTCATATTTCCAAATTTCCACCCCTTCAAAATAAACGTCAAGCCAATTTCATACTCATATCTATTTATATACACATATACATATATGCGTAAACACTCCAATTCTCTCGCTCATTGAGTTCAAACAGTAGATTCGGCGTTGAACTCATATGTATATTGAAATGTTACACTCCAAATAGATGGCGTCGGCGCGAATAGCCAATTTGTTTCCGCATGAGAGTTGCCCCAATATGTGTTGTTATGTACCAAAGGATTAAAAAAAGTGACAATTTGTTTTTCTCATATCTCGCACGCTTTATTATAAACGAAAATAGTTTAAAAATAAAATTTTTAGGAAAGAAGCAATCAATGTTTTAACTTTCTGTATTGAAATTCATCAAGAAAAAAAAAAAAAAAAGAATGAGATTGAAATAGATACACCCATTGCCGTCAATTCTATATAATATGAAAATTTGCTTTTTTAAAAAAATAAAAGTCAAACATCTTTTTCGTAGAATTCTATAATAAAAATGAGATAACTATCGTCGCCTTATATTCCAAAGTTTAAATAAACAAATGAAAAACTAAAAATGTTATATTGTTGTGCCATAAAATCATGAAAAAATTAAATTTTCAATTACATATACTTATAATAAAATGTAATTTAACTATACAATTTTTTGGGAAAACGTTATCAAAATTATATTTATCCATAAAGCTCTAATATGTATGTATATATGTATATCTAAATAGAGATTCAAAAGCCCAATAAAGCTTCACTTAATTGTAGAATTCCATATTAAAAAAATTTATTCAAGGAATTGATTATGGACAAGACACCAAGGGCATGAGAAGTTGCAGGCTGAATTGGATATCTTGAAACCGCTAGAACTGCTCGGAAAAATTCCGATGTAATAGATTTGTTTAAAATGAAATTCTACAAAGTTTTATGTTCTCATAACACCATTATTAAAATGTGAAATAGGGCAACCATGGTCAAACTTTTAATTTGAAAAAAATATGTCGCAATCAAAGTTGGCTTGCGTACCACCAAACAAAAAAAATGTTTCAAAAAAATATAAAATAATAATTCAATATGGCTACTGTTGTTGGAGTACCACGCTTATTTTGAGAAATTTGTATATGTGTGTAAAATACCAGCAATGGAAATATTTTGATTCTCTCGCTCTTTGAGAGTTAGAGTAATAGCGTCAAACTCATATTTCGAAGTTGGCTGAACTTCAAAGGAAACCACTCTTTATCTTCATTTTCTCCCTCATTAAACACGTCCTATTATGAGAGAGAAATTATTTTCATTCCCTCGCTCATTGAGTACTTTGGTCCATTATTTATATTAATAGTCTAACTTTGTTGTTGGTATATTGTTAATTCTTAAACTGCTTTGTGCATAAGGTAATGGCGCGGCGGTGAGCGTATAGAATACGGTGTGCACAGTTGCAAGACCCGGTTGCGGAATATTCCGTTTTTTTCTTAAATTATGTTTTTTTTTTATATTAAAAAACCTTTAATCTTAACTATTACAATTTACTTAATTTTCAACCTAATATTTTTTTGTTCTTCACCTGCTCAAAACGATCGCATAAATTAGTGGCTATTTGTTAAGCACAATGTCATCATCCGATTATTCAAGTGCAACATAAAATCTCGAAAACCGAGTATTTGCATGGCATTTGCCATAAATAATTTTGGAAAGGGCTGCTGTAATTTAATATTTTTATTATATAATAACAGCCGCTATTTTTTAAATTCTTTGATGGCCTCATTTTGCCTATAGATGAGTTTTTAATGTATACATTTAAGTTGGTCGAGGTTCGGCCACGGGGCCTAAAGGCAGCTATTGACAAAAAGTTGATCAGATGTTTGAATAAGTTCAACTATTTTAAATTGGTCGAATTTCGACCACGGGATATACTAGTATATATTAATATATAATATATAAGATGCCAGTTTTGCAAATTTGCATTTCCTATGCCGATGCCAATAAATACGCCACATGAAAACCTTTAGGAACCTCCTGTGAGCGAACCGTTTGACCGATGGAAAGAAAATTGAAAAAACTGAGGTATAGGCGGTATATTTTCAGGGGCGTCTCCGAAATTTAAGGATGGGGGTATGGGGCTAGCGACCCCACGACCCTCTAAGGTTTTTATTGGTCGAATTTTCGATCACAAGCGATACTAGTTCATATAAATCGATGTCATAAATCCATAAGTGACGAGTTTCACACAGTCGAATTAGTTTTCAAAAATGCACCGCCATATTGGATCCACCATTTTGAATTTAAAAAAACCGATATCGGATTCGTAATCAGACAACGCATAAACCCCCGAGTACCAAGTTTCAATAAAATCCAATTAGTTTTCAAAAAAATCACCGCCATATTGGACCCGCCATTTTGAATTTAAAAAAACTGACATCGGATTCATAATCAGCGATGTCATAAACCATCTAGATGCGAAATATATCCAAAAAAACAATGCGCGATGAGATCAGTGTAGGCGTTTTAGTTGCACCGTTTTCAATTTCGAAACATACTTTCAGGAGTTAAACCCCTTCTACTCATCCAAGAAGGCTTTTGAATTGCAGGAATATTCGTCAATGAAAACAGAATAACAACACACAAAAACGCAAATTTTTACTGCACTTAAACATGTTAAAATTAAGTTAAATTTGCAAGCATCTCATTTTTTTTATAAAAGCGAGTAGCGCGACCTCTAAAGCACCTTAAAAAAAAAAAAAAAATAGCAGCCTTTTTTTTGTCATAAGGAACAATAATTGGGGGTAGCGTTTTGGAATTTCCAAAAAGTCCATAATTGTGAACCACTCTAATATATATACCCTGTTTTTTTATCCTTATTTTTCTTTCTCTTATGAAAATCGGTTCAGGGTAGGATTACAAATTAGAATTAAGTTGAACTTTCACTAGAAAGATAGAATATAAGTCTAGTGATCTAAGATAATTTTTGGATGTAGAAATAAAGATTGTAATAAAAGAAAATTTTTTGTAAGAATTATTTTAGGGGGATTTTTGTCGGTTGAGTGAAAGATTGTGGAATAACAATGCAGGCACACTAAGTCCCTTTTGCGTTAGTGTGGGTGTTGACCTTGCGGCACACTAGGAATGTGGTAAAGTATTGTAACTAGACGGACAGATGATGAGTTAGGCACGACAAACTACAGACAGACGGACACTTGTCAGGACAAGGGAACTCCACTCGGTGAATGGAGTCAAAGTGGAGTTCAACGGTTGTTCATGCCACATGAACAAGAGGGGTGGGATGTCTCCACCTGACAAGGACAGTTTTCTCCCGCTTTTTCTTCACTTTTTTTGTATATCCTTACTTCTTTCGTCTATCAATCACACTTCCACTGAGCCCCTTTTGCATGACTACAAATAAATTTGTTTTTGTGACTGTGGGTCGAGGAAGGTGGCAAGAACCGCGACACGACGCCGACGAGCCTCAGCCGGGCTACCACCATGCCGACCAGCCACCCTTCTCGCCCCGAAACAGACGGTTACATAACAATTTATAGAAATTTATTATACATGGCTTTTTTCATCTTTTTACTTACTTAAAATAGCCTTTAACCGCCTTGGCGATTTTGGCCGTCTAACATGTTTCGGCAGTCGGCTCTTTGTTGAGCCAACTGGCGCCAATTGGAGACACCGCTTGTTCTCAGATCTGCCTCCACTTGGTCCTGCCATCGGAGAGGTGGCCTCCCTCTTCCTCTACTTCCACCGGCGGGTGCCGATAAGAATACCTTCACGGCCGGAGCGTCTTCGTTCATTCGCACCACGTGACCTAGCCAGCGAGAGACCAATGATGTCGATGCCGTCGGCATACGCCAACAGTTGTACGTTCTTGTAATATATTGTTCCAGCGCGATTAAGTTCTGCAGCTTGAATTATTTTCTCCAACATCAAATTAAAGAAATCGCACGATAGGGGGTCGCCCTGTCTGAAACCTCGCTTAGCTTCGAACGGCTCGGAGAGGTCCTTCCCAATTCTGACCGAGCTGGCGGTGTTGCTCAGCGTCATTTTGCAGAGCCGTATAAGTTTTGCTGGGAAACTAAAATCAGACATAGCGGCATATAGGCAACTCCTTTTCGTGCTGTCGAAGGCGTCTTTAAACTTAACAAAGAGATGGTGTGTGTCGATCCCTTTCTCACGGTTTTTTTTTCCAAGATTTGGCGTATTGTAAAAATGTGGTTTATGGTAGATTTACAGGTCTGAAGCCACACTGATAAGGTCCAATCAGTCGGTTTACGTCAGGCTTCAGTCCTTCGCACAATACGCTTGATAGGACCTTATATGCGATATTCAAAAGGCTGATACCACGATAGTTGGCGCAGTTTGCGGGATCACCCTTCTTATGGATTGGGCAGAGAACACTTAGATTCCAATCTTCAGGCATGCATTCATCCGACCATATTCTGCACAAGAGCTGGTGCATGCACTTTACCAGCTCCTCGCCGCCGCATTTGAATAGCTATTCGCACCTCGTTATAGTCGGGTTGTGGAACTTCGATTCCATCGTATTCGATTATGGGGTCGGGTTCGTCCTCTTCTGTGGATTGTTGCTCTGTTCCTCCGTTTAGAAGGGCAGAGAAGTGATCCATCCATAACCTTAGTACTCTCTGAACATCTGCCACCAGGTCGCCGTTGCCATTTTTACAGGAGTTTGGCCCAGGTTTAAAACCTTAGTCGGGTTTTTTGATAAAAGTTTCGGACGTTGCTTCTGCTGGCTAGCATTTCAACCTCTTCGATTTCACGCTTTTCCGCTTCCCTTTTCTTCGCCCGGAAAAGCCGTCTCGCTTCCCTCTTCATCTCACGGTAATGTTCACACACACTCCTCGTTGCATTTGCTTTTAACGTCGCCTTATAGGGATCGTCCTTTCTTTTGACTGTGTCTTTGCACTCCCTGGCATCGTACCAGCTGTTTTTTTTACTTGCCGGAATCCAATTACTTCTTCGGCTGCGGTACGAAGTGCTTCGGAGATATGTTCCCACTGCTCATGCACTCCGTTGGGTTGAATTGTGTTCTCAGAGACCAGGTGTGCGAGTCGTTCTGCGAAATCATTGGCAGCCTGTTGTGACTGCAGTTTTTCGACGTCCAGCTTTCCTTGCGTTTTTTGCGGCGCCTCTTTTGTTGTACTTAGGCGGCTACGAATCTTGGCTGCTACCAAGTAGTGATCGGAGTCGATAATCGGGCCCCTCATCGTACGTACGTCCATAAAGCTGGAAGCGTGCCTTCCGTCAATCACAAAGTGATCGATCTGGTTGCGTATTTTCCGATCTGGCGATAGCCATGTGGTTTGATGGATCTTTTTATGCTTGAACCTGGTGCTGGATACGACCATGTTTCGTGTACCGGCGCAGTCACTCAGTCTGAATCCATTTGGCGAAGTCTCATCATGGAGGCTGAACTTTCTGACAGTGGAGCCAAATACACCCTCTTTGCCCACCCTGGCATTAAAGTCGCCAAGCATGACTTTTATATCATGACGGGGGCAGCGCTCATGAAAAATCGTAGTTTTATTCGGATTGTGGCGAGACGCTCGTTCACGGCTGTGAAGGACACTACATGTTTTACAAGCCTCTTTCCTACCACAAAACCGACGCCGAATCTGCGCTCATTAGTATGGCCGCTCCAGTAGACTTTGCAGGTTCGGATGGTCTTATAACCTTGCCCCGTCCATCGCATTTATTGTATAGCGGTGATGTCAGCTTTTGCCTTGTTGAGGACCTCAACTAGGCGGGCATCGTCACCTTCCTTAGGAAGGGTTCGGACATTCCAAGAGCATACCCTGGTTTCATTAATCATAGTCCTAGCTCGTTTGCTGTGGTCGTTATCAGAAGAAAGAGTTATCATATCCAAGGCTCGGTTGTTAGATCTCATTGTTTTATGTAGTGGGTCCCAAACCCGACACACAAGCCGTTTCTCGGGGAGTTGGATTTAAGTTACACATTTATATAGCGATCCGCTTGATCCAAGACAGACGCCCGCTTGCAGCCGCATCTCATGATTACAGACGCTGCTGTTGGAATCTGCTGGCAAGCCCTTAAACCAATTATGTCGGAGTGGCCTTGTCAGGTTGTCGCCTTCTCACATTAGTTCACCACCGAACGGGTGTTCACTGGTTATCCAGAGGATATGTGGGCTTTCACGGAGGACGTAGTGAGCTGCTTGGACCGCACATAGAAGAATCGCCCTGGTCATTCCCAGTTGAATAGCGGTCAGAAACTTTCCCCACTTGCGTGGACTTCTACATACGGCCCCACCCTCCCACCTTTCATCTTTTTAGTGTTGGTAAATTACAAATTCTGGTTAGGGAAAAATCTAGCCTTTTGCAAAAAATTGTTTTATGTGGTGTGTCCCAAACCCACCATATATATATGGTGGAACTATTTAAAAAGACATTTTATATTGATTTTTTATTTGATTTTTGAAAAAAATTGTAGGTATATTGATTTAAAAAAAAATTTTATTCAAAAGTGGTCAAATCGGGCAAAATCTAGCCTTTTGCAAAAACAGTTAAAGGTTTTTCTATCTTTTTTCCTTGACCATAACTTAGAAATATTTAAAAATACATTTCATATCGATTTTTGATTTGATTCTTAAAAAAAAATGTAGGTATATTGATTAAAACAAAAAAAGTTATTCAAAAGTGGCTAAGCCGGGCAAAATCTAGCCTTTTCCAAAAACATTTTGAAGGGGTTTCTAGCATTTTTCCTTAACCATAACTTAAAAATATTTAAAAATACATTTTATATGGTTTTTTGATTTGATTTAAAAAAATGTAGGAATATTGATTAAAAAAAAATAAAATATTCAAAAGTGGTCAAATCGGGCAAAATCTTTTGCAAAAACAATTTGAGGGATTTCTATCTTTTTTCATTAACCATAACTTAGAAATATTTAAAAAGATATTTTATATTGTTTTTTTATTTGATTTTTGACTTGGTGTTCGGGTTGCAAATCTGAATGAATAGAAATTAGTTGCTGTCTTTAGTAAGATTTAAGACGACAGCTAACCACTTCATTTAGTGCAAAATTTAATAACCTATGAAAGAATTGTCGATTTTTATATTTCAATAGAAAAATCATCAAAATTTATAGAAATAATCTACCGAAGTCCGATAAACAGACCACTATGTTTAAGAAAAATTCGCAATTTCCAGCTTATATCATAAAAAATGAGAGCATTTAGACCCATCTATATAAATCTTAATTTCTGGAAGAACTTACCAAAAAACCCATTTCTATAATGGGTGGTATGTATGTTTATTTATGACATATGGTTGTCCGTTAACTAAAAATATTCGCAGCAATTTTTTTTTATCGAGAAAAGTATCACAAATGTAAAAATATGTCTTATGAAAATTTAATGAGCTACTAAAAGGTCAAGATAAAAAATATTCATATACAGATGTTTTAAAAAAAGAAAAAACTATTTTCAATGAAAAAAAAATTGAGCTGTTCTCGAACCTCCATCCGCTCGTTCGATATCCGACGCGCTAACCACTGCTCTACCGCTTTATCTACAAATTCATTGTCAAATCTCCAATTCAAGCTGTATGGGCAGTGAGCGAGGGAATGAAAATAGTTTCTCTAATAATAGGATTGGCTTGTTGAGTGAAAGATTGAAAGGTTCATTTTGCAGAAATATGAGTTCTATTTATAGAAATTTATTATACATGGTTTTTTTAGATCTTTTTAGTGTTGGTAAATTACAAATTCTAACTAATGGTGGCGAAAACCAACAGGTTATCATAACCTCTAACGAGATTTTTAGCCGAGCTTCTCTTTGCAACTTGTGGTGTGTTGCTTTTGAGTTTTCCTACAAGTTGGCGGGACCTACAGTTTTTTGCCGACTCCGAACGGCACTTGCAAAGCAAATGAATTTTTTGCTGAGAAGCTTCTCATGGCAGAAATACACCCGGAGAGTTTGCCAAACTACTGCCGAGGGGCGACCCCGTTTAGAAAAATTCTTTTTCTAAATAATTTTTGATGTTACTTTTGCCGGGCATCGAACCGGCACGACTTGGTGTAGAAGGGCGAACACTTAACCGCTACACCACGGCGGTCGCCTACAAATTACAAATTCTGGTTAGGGCAAAGTCTAGCCTTTTGTAAAAACTGCTTGAGGGGGTTTCCATCTGTTTTCCTTGATCATAACTTGGCAATATTTAAGACACTTTATATTGATTTTTTATTTGATTTAAAAAAAAATATAAATTGATTTTAAAAAATTGTCTATTGAATTCTGTCTGGACTTAGTGGGGGTTCGGGTTGTAAATCTTCCCTTTTAAAAATGATTACATATATGGGTGAAACACACAAAAGTAGTACAACTTGATATCATCAGTCAATCAATCGGAAAGTTTTAAAGTGACTTGATATGATATCAATATCATCGGCATACGGCAGCAATTGCACGCTCTTGTAAAAGATTGTACCATTGCGGTTTAGCTCTGCTGCTCGAATTATCTTCTCCAGCTTCAGATTGAAGAAATCGCACGAAAGGGAGTCGCCCTGTCTGAAGCCTCGTTTGGTTTCAAAAGGCTCAGAGAGGTCCTTCCCGATTCTGACGGAGCTGTTGGTATGGCTCAACGTCATTTGACAAAGCCGTATAAGCTTTGCAGGGAAGTCAAATTCAGACATGGCGGCATACAGGCAACTCCTTTTTACGCTGTCAAAAGCGGCTTTAAAATCGACAAAGAGATGGTGAGTGTCGATTCTCTTATCATGGGTCTTCTCCAGGATTTGGCGTATCGTGAAAATCTGGTCGATGGTAGACTTACCAGGTCTAAAGCCACACTGATAAGGTCCAATCAGTTTGTCTACGATGGGCTTCAGCCTTTCACACAACACGCTAGAAAGAACCTTATATGCGATATTAAGAAAACTAATTCCGCGGTAGTTGGTGCGGTTAGCGGGATCGCCTTTCTTGTGGATTGGGCAAAGCACACTTAAATTCCAATCCGGAGGCATGCATTCGTCTGACCATATTCTGCATAAGAGCTGATGCATGCTTTTTACCAGCTCTTCGCCTCCGCGTTTGAACAGCTCGGCGGGTAGTCCGTCTTTTCCAGGCGCTTTGTTGTTTTTGAGCCGGGATATAGCTATCCTCACTTCATCATAGTCAGGTGGTGGGACGACTTTTCCATCGTCAGGGATTGGGGTATCGGGTTCGACGTCTCCCTCGCAATTTAGCAGTGAGGAGAAGTGCTCCCTCCATAATTTAAGTACACTTTGTACGTCGGTTACCAGGTCGCCATTATTGTCCTTACAGGAGCTTGCCCCGGTCTTAAAACCTTCCGTCATCCGCGGGATCTTTTCATAGAATTTTCGGGCATCATTCCTGTCACCCAGTATCTCAAGCTCCTCACACTCACGCCTTTCGGCCTCACTTTTCTTTTTTCTGAAAAGGCGTCTCTCTTCCTTCTTTGCCTCACGATATTGTTGCCATACACTGCGGGTTGCGCCCGTTCGCAACGTCTCCTTGTAGGCAGCGTCCTTTTTTTCGAGGCAGTTTTGCATTCCTCATCGTACCAGTTGTTCTTGCGGGCTCGCTGGAACCCTATAGTGGCCTCAGCGGCGGTACGCAATGAGTGAGAGATATGCTTCAATTGCTCGGTTACATCGTTAGGTCGAGGATTGCCCTCTGCTAGCAGGTGTGAGAGTCGAGTTGTGAAATTATCAGCTGTCTGTGTCATGCGCAGCTTCTCGACGTCAAACTTTCCTTCCGTTACTGTGCGCACTTTCTTCGTTGCACAGAGGCGCGTGCGTATCTTGGCTGCGACAAGATAATGGTTAGAGTCAATATTGGGACCACGCAGTGTACGCACGTCCAGAACGGTGGAGCTATGTCTGCCGTCAATCAAGACATGATCAATCTGGTTTCTAGTTCTTTGATCAGGGGACAGCCATGTGGCTTGGTGTATTCGCTTATGCTGGAACCTGGTACTACTGATGACCATATTGCGAGCAGCGGCGAAGTCAATCAACCTAGTGCCGTTGGGGGATGTTATATCGTGGAGACTGAATTTTCCAACTGTGGGACCAAAGACTCCTTCCTTGCCCACCTTGGCATTAAAGTCGCCGAGCACGATTTTGATATCATGCTGTGGGCAGCGATCATAAGTCTGTTCAAGTTTATCGTAGAAGGAGTCCTTCTCTGCGTCGTCCGTCTCCTCAGTCGGCGCATAGGCGCAGATAAATGTTATGTTGAAAAACCTCGCCTTGATGCGGATCGCAGCGAGACGCTCGTTCACAGGAGTGAACGCTAATACTTGGCGGCGAAGTCTCTTTCCCACCACGAATCCTACACCACGCGCTTTGCCGCGTGTCTGGCCACTGTAGTATACGTCACAAGGACCGATGGTCGTCTTTCCTTGCCCCGTCCATCGCATTTCCTGCAGGGCGGTGATGTCGGCCTTTGCGCCTACGAGGACATCAACCAGTCGGGCAGCGGTACCGTCCCTTGAAAGGGTCCGGACATTCCCGGTACATGCCCTAATATCCAAATCGTTATGCCTTATTCGTTTTGCCGGGTCGTCAACATTAAAGGGGGTTCTCATCCGAGGCTTTGCATTTTTTTTCATTGGAATTAAGTTTTTTACGTGGCGGGTCCCAAACCCAGCGCACAACCCGTTTCGGAGTAAATAAATAATAAAATCCAATTAGTTTACAAAAAAATCACCGCCATATTGGACCCGCCATTTTGAATTTAAAATTTAATTTAAATTTGCAAGCATCTAATTTTTTTTATAAAAACAATTAGCGCGACCTCTAAAGCACCTTAAAAGAAAAACAAAAAATTGCAGCCTATTTTCTTGTCACAAGGAACCATATTTCGGGGTAGCATTTTAGATTTTCAAAAAAAAAAAAATTTTTTGAACCACGCTAATATACATATACATATTTGGCACGTATGCATATTTAAATGCAAAGAAACAAAAAATAAATGCATAGATAATACAACACTACACTACTATAATTTTTCATGAAAATATAGATGAAAATACATTAAAATTTGGGACAAAAAAATTGGCGAAACACGACGAATCTCATCAAAAAATTTTTTAGATTTTTTTCGAGTATGCAGTTTTGTAGCTCATTTAATTTTAGTATACTAGATACAAATCTCAAGCCCCCAGCAAAAAAGAAACGGAAAACGCACAAAATTTAAAAAGAACATTTCTGCACTGTTTCTTTTGGTAGGACAGGGAAGGACATTGCAATAAAAAGAAGGACGTATCCTTCCGAAAGAAGGACGTCTGGCAACCCTACATGGGACCTTCCCCTTCCGTTTGATACACATCACGCCCGCCTGAATCGATTTTAACTTCAAAGTCAGAGTACAATACTTTTGGCTTTACGTTGTGATAATTTAAGCTTAATAAACATGAACAAAAACTAAAAAAATCGCCAGAGCCGTTTTTGAGAAAACCGTGAAATAACCGCATTTATTGAAGAGCTTCGGAAAACTTCATTTCTTGTCACATATTGGAAAGTCCTATATATTCTGAAAGAGGAGTAAAACCTATATCACCTCCATATTCTACTTTTAAAATATCTCTCCACGGACTCTTGTGAAAACAAACAAGAAACCTCGGATGAGAACCCTCTTTAATGTTGACGACCCGGCAAAACTTATTAGGAATAAAGATTTGGATATTAGGGCATGTACCTGGAATGTCCCGACCCTTTCAAGGGATATTACCGCTGCCCGACTGGTGTGAACTAAATGAAAAATTACTTATTTAGGTTGATGAGGCACCCTTGAGTGCCGAATATCAATTCTCTCTTTATTAATAAAATGCAGCTTATTTATACTCTAAAAAGTCTTATTTACTAGCTATTTACTATCAAACATATTTACTTCTAATTCTTACAGGCTAAACATGATGCACATATGAATATTCATATGTGCATAGGTACGAGTATATCTCAGTGCAGTCACCAACGTGCACACAACCATATCTGTAAGTGGAGCTGTTAGCAATGCAGTCGCATACATACATATGTACATGTACCACGCGTGGAGCTGTCAATAATGCAGTCGCTCATATCCACAAATATGTGGCTAGCGTGAGAAACTGAACGTAATTAGAAATACGTTGACGCTGCAGAATGTTTACATTCCATACATTAGAAGTTGGTGTGTGGCTTGCTGTTGTTAGTGACATGCTCTGATATACTACACCTCCTTTCCAAAAAAAAATATCGTGAATACATATGAACGATTTTATAACTGTGGTGTATTTAAGTACTTTTTGTTTTCTTTTCATGTACATTTCTACAGTTAATTTATGAGTCTTTCATTTGATATATTTCAGATTTTTCTTGTTTGTCATTTGTTTCCAAAATTTGTGTGTTGTGCCTGGTAATAACGTATTTTACAATGTTTTCAGTTTTGTTTATTTATTTTTAAGTGGGTAATACATAACTCATGTTTTTAGACGTTTCTTTACTTGTTTATTCATTCATCTGATACATTTGACTTTTTCTTATAATGTTGTTTATATTTTGGACACTTATGTTTCGGCTTTTGTTTATGACTTACATATATTGTAAAAAAAAACATTTTCTTATGGTCGTAAAAATTATTGTGTAATTTATGAGCTAACATTATGTTTAAAATGGAATTTATTTATTCAATAGCTTAAGTATATTTTCATGAATTAAGATTTTCTTATTTTCTTTATTTAAATCTAAGTTTTCTACTTTATTTTTATTATCGATGTTTACTACTCTATAGGGCCCTTTGTATCTACTATCTAACTTATGATCTGATTCATTTTTACTAGCACTAAATCTCCTATATTTATTTCCTTATATTGAATATTTTTATCGTAATTACGTTTTTGTTTTTCTTTTGCTTCTTTAACTAGTTTATTAGCTACGCGAAATATTTAAGATATTCATCCCAGTCATCCCTGTCGATAAATATGTAAGAACGCACGTATTGAAAGTTCTATGACTACGTTCAACAGTGCCTAGTATTTGATGGTGGTATGGTGTAGATGTTTTGTGTTCAATATTGAGAAGCTTACATAGTTCCTCAAATACGCTATTTTTATATTCGGATCCCATATCCGTTTTTATGGTTTTCATACTTCCATAAACCAAAATGAAATTTTCGAAAATAGCTTTGGCTACTGTTTTTGCGTGTTTGTATGGGAATTGCAATCAGATATTTAGTCAAATCACATATTAGAGTAACAGCATATTCATTACCATTCGACGTTCTGGGTAGTGGTCCAATGGTATCTATTTGTATTATTTCGAATGCTTTTGCTGGTGTTTCTGTCAAAATCATTGGTTGTTTCAAGTTTTTATTTACTTTATTTTTACTACATTTTATGCCTTTTTTAATAAGATTTCTTATATCATTTTTCATATTTTTCCAATAATATTTCTGTTTTATTTTATTCGTTGTTCGATTGATTCCTGGGTGGCCACCATTAACAGGGTCATCGTGATACTTTAGCAATATATTTTTAACTGTTTCTTTGTTAATCACATGCATAACCTCCGGAGTTAATGCAATTGTTATATTTTTGAGAACTTTGGTACCAATTTCCTTAAATGTGCTTACTCGAGTATATTTATCTTTAAACAATTTGTCTCCTAAGGACAACTGTATTTTACTTATTTTCAAATTGTCGGCTTCTTTCATCAGCCTGGCAAAGAATTGACCTAAATCAATTTTCGCCTCAACATAGGTACGAGTATTGAATTATTAATATTTGAATTGCCGGCTTCTTTTGGAAGCCTGGCAAAGGATTGACCTGAATCAATCTTCGCCTCAACAATTACATTATCAATATTTATTTCGCTACAAATTTTCTTTCCTTTTCTGAAATATAATTTCGGAGGATCGAAAACGAGCTAGCCTTTTAACTTCACGGGCTAGCCTTTTAACTTCACATTTATTTAGCGCTCCATATATTTTTGGGTTCTCATTGTGACATTTTTCTTTATTAATATTTTTGTAATTGGATTTTTTATTGGTTTCCGATCGAGTCGTAACCTTCATTATTTGGCATGTTTTTATTGATAAGTCTTTTAAATAGTTTATATTTATGCGTGATAGTGCATCCGCGACATAATTTTCTTTTCCAGCTATGTACTCCACCTCAAAGTCATATTCCTCCCACTCCAGCCAACTCTAGTTAATTTAGATGAAGGGGTTTTCATCGAGAATAAATATGTTAGGGGGCGATGGTCTGTTTTAACTAAAAATTTTCTGCCATAAAAGTATGGTCTGAAATAAGTGATTGCCCAATGGATTGCCGCCAATTCTTTTTCAATTGTTGCTTTATTGCTTTCATCTTTCGTGAATGCTCTTGACGCATAGGCAATTGGTAATTGTTTGCCTTCATATTCTTGACTAAGAACTGCGCCGCAGGCGAATCCACTGGCATCTGTTGTTATACAAAATTCTTTATTGAAATCTGGATATTGCAAAATATTTGGGTTGATTAATGCTTCCTTAAAGTAGACAAAAGCTTTTTGACATTCTTCTGTCCAATCGAAGGCGACATTCTTTTTACATAATCTTGTTAAAATTCTAGAATGTTCTGCAAAATTTGGAACGAATCTTCGGTAATAATTACAAAAAGCTACAAATCTTTTAACTTCATCTGTATTTTTTGGGGTTGGATAATTTAAAACAACTTCAAATTTACTAGGATCTGGCACAATGCCTTTATTTGTG
This sequence comes from Campiglossa producta, assembly GCA_964058755.1. NCBI lineage: Eukaryota > Metazoa > Arthropoda > Insecta > Diptera > Tephritidae > Campiglossa > Campiglossa producta. The sequence continues at coordinate 82,302,629 of CAXKVI010000002.1, forward strand.
CAATTATGGCCAAGATAAGTGACTTCTTGGTTAAAAAATAAACATTTATCTGGATGTAATTTTAGATTGTATCTTCTGCAAGTTTAAAATACGTCTCTCAAATTTGTTATCATGTGTTTTTCGGAGCAACCTAATACCACGAAATCATCCATATATAGAAATGCTTGTGATGGTTTGAGACCTGCAAATGCCAGAGTCATCATACTTGTAGCGCTCATACAACTATTTCCTAGTGGGTCATCCCAATAGGCAAAAGATCTACCACATCAGGTGATATGACATAGCGGAAAATGTATTGTCGTATGATAACGAGAAAAAAAAAAAAAAAAAAATTTACCTATATGCTCAATGCAGAAATAAGTAGCGGTATAATCAGGCGATTTTAAAATTTTAAGCATTGCGCTACATTGTGGCTGTCGGTCAACTTAGTGCATACTTAAAGCATAAATTTTTTGATAGGCGATATCATACATACACTATATCTATAATACCTTTTTTTTAAATACCTTATTTAAAATAACTATTTTTGAAATACCTAATTTCAAAATACCTATTTTAGAAATACCTAATTTAGTAGTACCCATTTTCAGAATTCCTATTTCTGAAATACCTTTTGATAAATACCTAATTTATAAATACCTTATTTAAAAATACCTATTTTAGATATAACCTAATTAACATTACCTAATTCTGAAATACCTATCTTACAAATACCTAATTTCAAAATACCTATTTTTGAAATAACTTAATTAACAATACCTAATCATGAAATACCTATTTTAGTAATACCTAATTTCAAACTACCAACTTTAGAAATACCTTAGTTAACAATACATAATTTCGAAATACCTATTTTATAAATACCTTAAGTAAAACCACCTAATTTAGTAATACCTAAAATTAGAAATACCTAATTTAGAAATACCTAAATTAGAAATACCTAATTTAATAATATCTAAACTGAAAATACCTAATTTAAAAATACCTGATTTATTAATACCTAATTTTTGAAATACGATATCTAACAATACCTATTTCTGAAATACCTAATTTTTTTGAAGTACCGTAACTGACAATACCTAATTTAGAAATACCTAACTTGGATTTACCTAATATGGAAATACCTATTCTTATTCAATATTACCTAGCTCAGAACAACCTAAGTTATAAATACCTACATACTTAATTTATAGTAACTAAAGGAAACATAACTACATATGCTAATGTAGCGCACTCCCACAGTCGCCTATGCCGATTGCGTTTTCAAATTTTCTTTTGCATCTTATTTGTTTACGCCAATTATTGTAACAATGATCAGAACAATAGAATCGGTACCGCTAGGCCTGGTTCATTATAGTTCAAGGTTTTTGGAGACTTTTTTCTTAGGTGAGGGAGTATTTTCGAAGCTTAGCTTCGAGGGGAAGTGAACAAGAAGAGTTAGTCTGGTGTCGACAATGAAATTGGAAACATAGCTTTCCTCGGTCATAAAATAATTTTTCTAATAAATCGTCTCGAATAACTATGTGCTGTGCTAAGCCAATAAACTATATGTGTGAAGTGGGCCCCAAGTGTTCTTTTTAAATCCAGTTGGATTTTGAAACTAAATTAACAAGTGCAAATTCCAAAAACGAAAAAAAAGCGTCAAATGACAAACTAATCTCAAGTTTGAGAATAAGTGACGAAATTGAAAAGTTGCATAAATGCATAAAAACGCAGTAAAACGAGGGGTCACACGCGAAAGAAAATAAAGTGAACATATTTCACTAAATTAACTTAAACAATAAAAAGCCAGTTAAGTAATTAATCGTATGACCGAGAGAAATAGCCATATAAAATAATTGAGATCACGAAATGGTGTAATGAGAATTAAATTTTGCCGTCGGCACTTGAGAATGCCTCAACAGATGTAGAAAGCAGAGTTCCCCGAGAATCAACCTATGCAAGATCCAGTGGCCGAAGAGAAGCTGAAATTAAATTAATTAAAATTAAATTTAATGATTAAATATCGAAGTTTTGTCAGATTAGTTTATTTGTTGTAAAATTTTTCAATTTTTATTCTTTCCAATATTTTATTTTTTTAAAATCGTTCATTAAAATTTTTTTTTTGGTCAAAATGATTTCTATATCGTTCGTTTAGATGTAAAGAGAAAAAAAAAAGGTTAATAATTCATTAAATACCCAGCGTTGAAGTATTCGCAATATTTTATAATCTGTTTTTAGGCGTTTGATCTCGTATGTGTACACGCTCACATACGTATAAATAAATGTGTGAATATGTGAGTGCTTGTTGACGGAAATACAAATAAGCACACATACATAAATATATTTAATTTTTGCTTGCGATGATCGAACATGTGTGAAACTAATTAAACTTTAATTAACAAAATATTTAGCAGCACTAGCGAACCCGGTTCGATTGCAACACGCTCGACCGAATCGCCTACAACGTCGTCGTCGCTGGGCCCACCGTCGAATCGATGGAGTAGCAGCTGATTGCAAGTAAGTAAAATCTATACAAATCTACGAAGCTGGTATGTGGCCTAAATCTGTATGCGTATACATCGATCTAACTTTGTTGTCATTTTATATATGTACGTATGTAATCTGATTACATATCTGCTAATATAATCTGCTGGATCGATCTTTGTACATACATGATTGTTTACAGAAAATTTGATTTATTGAATATGGGAAAGTTTAATTTCCATTTGCACTAAATATAATTAATTGGCCATATACTTATATACGTATATACAGACTATTTTCACATATGTTTATTTGATCAATGACTTCCGCTAGTTGGTTCGTTGTTTTTTTTTGTTGTTGGTCCCTTAGGCCGGAGGTATACAGATTTAAAAAAATTGCGAACATTATTCGATTTGAAATTTTTTTTTTGTTGAAATTTGAAATCTCTTGATTTAATTAAACAAATTTTACAGTGAGGTAGACTTGAGAAACGTTAAAATTTGATCTTTTGGTAAGATTACCTTTTTCGTGGGGTAATGTACTTATAATTAGCCAAACCTAAAGTTAGATAACTTTAATGAAATTTGAATATTGATCTTGTTCGTTAAAATGATTCTTTTTCAATATGCAATGTAAATAAATCAAACCTAAAGTTAGATAAATGTAAAGAAAATTTGAATCTTGATCTTTTTGGATGAAATAATTTTTTTTGAATAAAATGTGAAATATTGTAGTGTTGTAATGGAGGAGTAAATTTATTTGGTCGATGACGAAATGTAGGGTTGTAAAACGCTGAGAGGAAGTAAGTATATGTTAGGGTTAACCTAACCAAAAATGTTTTCTAGGTTAACAAGGTTGGGTGGGTAAAGACATGGGGGAAAATTCCACCTTTTTTTTTCTCCCGTCGATATTGTTATACCTACGTACTCCGAGTCCCTGTTCCTTTTTTTTGTTTTTGGTTTTTCTTGTACTAAGGTACTTTAGTAAGAAGACACATTTTGCTGCATATATCGTTTCGCTGGTTTTGTTTCGCTTTATTTGTTGTTGTTTTAGCGATGGCATACAATTTACGTTTTTATGAACAACTTCGTTGCGCGAGGCTGAAGCAGACCCACTCCCACTTTCCCTGAGCTAAGCTGAAGCATAGCTAGGTATGCCACCCCGCTTCATTCCGAACGCACCTTCATAGGTTTCCCTAGTTTTAGCAGCGAGATGAGGAGAAGTTCGTTACATAAAAATAAATGGCGCCCAACGTGGGGCCCGAAAGCTTGAAGGCTCGGGGGCATGAAAACCCGAAATCCCGAAAGTACGAAAGCCCCTAGTTTTTTTTTATTTTGCGTGAGTTACAGATCTTCTGGATTATTTTGGAATCTGACCGCCGCCTTTGCAATCTCTTATATTTGTTATTGTACTCTTATTTTTTTCGCTTTATCGGTTATTTAGATTGGTTAGAAACGCTTGAATTTTAGTAGATTAAGTCATCTTGATTGCTAACCACGAATTTAACTTTTCTTTGGAACGATGAAAGCATAATTGGTTGAAATATAGGTACATGTAATTTGCCTTATTGAATTTTTATCATTTTCTTATCGTTTTTTTTTTTTGTTTACACGAAGCGGAACTTTTGCTTTTGGTTCATATCAATAGCACACCCTTCGAGTAAAACTTAGAAGATCTTATCCTCAAAATTATTTCTTTAGGACTTTTTCTTGGAAGTTGCCAGGAAAATACCAGAGAAATTAGACCCATAGTAGTAAATAATGTATACCAGCATTTTGTTTCGGAGTAAGGTTATAACAATTGTCGAAAACTTACACAAGAGTTTCAGCAATTTATATACCCTACAGAGTAGTCGACCGTTTTATAAAAATTAATTGATTAAAGATTTTTTTTGTACTATTTGATTATGCGTTACGCAGAACAATAAGGATGTTATACACACGTTTATGTAAATATGCATAGTTGTATGCACACATAGATATAATTTGAATATATATTTTTTTTTGGTAATTTGATTGAAAATTTTGTTTGCTAACAATGCCAGTGGGACGTAGTCCGGTTCGCTCTGAAGTAGAGGTAGAGAACCTGAACAGTTCAATTTGTGTTATTTGCAGTGAAGCCCTGCAATCTGACGCGGATAATGTGGAAACTCCGTGCAAGCACCATTTCCACACAAATTGTATTAGTACTTGGCTACAAAATAACACCACATGTCCTGTTTGTCGAGCCACATGCGAGTTAGTAGATATGAATATAGGTGCTGTTGCTGGGGCAAATGCACCAGAGTCGAATACCCGTTCAACAGGCACCATCCCGCGAGAAAGGCGGAATACGCGACGACAAGCCCAAAGTCAATCTCGAGCGATGGCATCTTCTGGCCAAGCAGTTCAGGCAAGTCCTTGTAATCGCCGAGGTACTAATGCTAACCAACCACCAAACTCGAACACCATCTCAGAGAATAGGGTGCAACAGATAATACGCGATTCAATGAATGATTTTCGTGGCCAAATCATGGCATCCGTTACTAATGAAATACAAAATTTATTTCAGAATTTAAATATAGAGAGAAATGTAGGTAGAACATCGTCTCCTACTAACGCACGTCGCGATGAACCTCCAGCTTGGCCACGCGATATACCATTCGAGGAACCCCAGGTGAATAGGCAACCTATTCCTAGGCGAGGAGAGTCGTTAGGAACATCTCGGGTATCCCTGGCTAACGAAAAGCTGTCAAATCTCATAAGAAATTGGCAGGTTAGGTTTAGTGGTTCAAATGATGCCCTATCAATTGATCAGTTTATATATCGAATAAATACCCTTACTTCTCTTCACTTGAACGGAAATCCCGAGCTTTTGTGTCAGCATGTGCATTCCTTGTTCGACGGAAAAGCTTTGAAATGGTTTTGGCGGTATCGTCAAAATAGGGACACTCTCGATTGGGGTGAGTTATGCGAGGCAATGCGACGCCAATTCAAAGATTTTTCAACCGATTCAGAGATTAAGGATGATATTAGGAAAAGAAAACAAAAGCCCAATGAAGTATTTGATGACTTTTTAGACAGCATAATGAATATGTGTGACAGGTTAAGGTACCCTATGCAGGATTCAGATTTAGTTGAGACCCTTATGAGAAATATAAAACCAGATCTCCGCCATGAACTACTTCACTTGGATATACGCGATATCGTAACCTTAAGAAGGGAGGCTCGAAGGCACGAAAAATTCTTTCAAGACCTCCAAAGTACGGTACCGCGTCAAACACCTTTACGTCGGCAGATTTATGAAGTCTCCCATCACCTCAACAACGATGAAAACATTGAGGAAATTCGCAGCGATGATGTCAATGGGGACGTTGCGGCTATAGATTCCAGTAAACTAAAGTGCTGGAATTGTGAAGAAGTTGGTCATCGATATCACGACTGTTTGAAGACGCGGCGAATATTCTGTTATGGATGCGGCGCCGTGGATACATACAAGCCGTCTTGTCCGAAGTGTACGTCGGAAAACCCAAGGAGGGAGGTTCGTCCAGCATCGGACGGACGCCCGCCTTATCGTCCTCGGAACTAGATGTAAGCCCAGGTGTCAGCAGCCCTAATACGAATAAAACCCTACCGGAAGTACCTAAGAGTCAATTAGATATTACCCCTAAGATTATACCCTTAAATAACTTACCTGCTGATAGTGATTCGGTAACGTGTAGTTCACGAAATATGAATAATCCCTTGTTTCGACCATACCACATTCGTCTGGCGGAATACAAACGCGCGAGGGCTCGAATATTTTCAGGTTTAACACATGAACTCCCAAAGTCGAGATCGAGTAAGCGTATGCGCTCGTTTTGGCAGCGGAAGAAGGAAATGCGCAAGCATGTTATATCGGCGATAGTTGTCAATGGGTCAGATATTCGTCCTTACGCTAACTTGGTGATTTTTGGCATAAGCTATTTGGCATTGTTGGATAGTGGAGCCAACAAAAGTTGTATAGGTTCGCGGTTAGCCCAAGAAATTTTAGATGACCCTGACATAAAATATAGGAAATTTTCGGGTATCGTCAGAACTGCGGATGGAAAGAAACAAGAAGTAGCTGGATCGATTATCCTAGCGTTATCTTTTAATGATCACGAACACAATTTTGAATTTTTGATTGTACCGAGTGTTGCAAATAATCTTATTTGTGGCATGGATTTCTGGCAGACATTTGGCTTAAAAGTATCTGTAGACCCAAACATATGTCATTTGTCAGCAGAAGAAGAAGATGAAGAGTCTGAAAAAGTACCACTGTCATCGACGCAGAGACGGCAGTTGGAAATAGCTATTGCAGCCTTTCCCTCGTTTGAGAAAGAAGGCCTAGGTTCAACCCATCTTATTGAACATTCCATAGATACGGGAATGTCAACACCAGTCAAGCAGAGGTATTATCCCATTTCACCAGCTATGGAGAATATTCTCTGTAAGGAAATAGACCGTATGTTAGATTTAGGTGTTATCGAGGAAGCAGAGGGATCGCCTTGGTCCTCACCTGGCGTTCTGGTTGTGAAGCCCGGGAAAGCCAGATTTTGTTTAGATTCGCGGAAACTAAATGAATTGACGGTTAAAGATGCTTATCCGATCCCTAATATCGACGGGCTATTATCGAGATTGCCTCCCGTAAGAATCATTTCGAAGATTGATCTTAAAGATGCTTTTTGGCAAATTCGCTTGTCGCCGGAATCGAAACCAAAGACTGCTTTCACTGTACCCAATCGACCATTGTATCAGTTTACCCGTATGCCTTTTGGCCTTTGCAATGCGCCACAAACAATGTGTCGATTGATGGACAAAGTGATTCCATATTATCTTAAAATGCATGTTTTTGTCTACCTCGACGATTTACTGGTGGTGTCACAATCGTTCGAAGAACACCTAACTCATATCTTGGAAGTTGCCACCCAATTACGAAAAGCGGGGTTGACAATAAACGTGAGCAAAAGTAGTTTTGGGTTGTGTAAAGTTAAGTACTTAGGTTTTGTTGTAGGCAATGGATCGCTCTCTGTAGATCCAGACAAGGTTGATGCGATAACGAATTATCCAGTACCAAAGAGTGTACGCCACGTCCGCCAGTTTTTAGGAATGACGGGCTGGTATCGCAGATTTATTGCCGACTATGCGAATCTTACATTTCCGCTTACAGAATTGTTGACAAAGAAAAAAACGTTCAAATGGAATGCGGATGCCCAAACTTCATTTGATGCAGTTAAAGAGAAGCTAACTACAGCGCCGTTTTTACTACATCCCAATTATACCAAGCCATTCATAGTCCAATGCGATGCAAGCCAATGCGGTGTTGGTGGCCTTTTGGCCCAATGTGATGAAAATGGTGAAGAAAGGCCTATTGCCTTTATGTCCCATAAACTGAATAAAGCCCAAAGGAATTATACCGTCACCGAATTGGAGTGTCTCGCAGTCGTATTGGCCATTAAAAAGTTTAGACCATACATTGAAGGCCATGAATTTAAAGTTGTAACAGACCACGCAAGTCTGAAATGGCTAATGCGACAAAAGGACTTAAGTGGGCGATTGGCAAGGTGGGCTCTGAAACTGCAAGGTTTTAACTTTTCTATTGAGCACCGAAAGGGAAGCGAAAATAAGGTAGCAGATGCATTATCGCGTGTACATGAAATAGACTTGGTCAATCTGGAAGTTTTAGAACTTGAGGTATTGCCAGAAATTGATTTAGATTCGGAATTATTTGAAGCCAGTGATTATACGCATTTGAGAGAAAAGTTTTTAAGCTCGGAATTACCGGACTATCGAGTAGTAGATAAATTTATATACCATCGAACGTCATTTGAAAATGAAGGTAATCAAGTGTCCGATCCATGGAAGCTTTTAGTACCAGAGGGACTGAGAAAGGATGTGATGTACAGTGCTCATGACACTCCTTCTGCAGCACATGGTGGGATAACCAAAACTCTCGAACGGATTCGAAGAAACTTGTATTGGCCTGGAATGGTTGTGGATGTGCGAAAGTATGTGTTATCTTGCGAGTTATGCAAAACATCTAAAACGCCTACGTATGCACTACGTCCACCGATGGGACAGCTAGTAAATAGCGATAGGCCATTCGAGCGTCTATATATAGACTTGATAGGACCCTTCCCTAGATCCAAAAAAGGAAATATTGGGGTATTCATAGCGTTGGACCATTTTTCCAAGTTCACATTTCTGAAACCAATTAAAAAGTTTACATCTAACCTTATTATTCAATTTCTGAAGGAAACCATATTTGATTGTTTTGGAGTGCCTGGAACGATTGTTTCAGACAATGGCAGTCAGTTTGTGAGCAAAGAGTTTACCGCATTTTTGTCCAAATATGGGGTCACCCACGTAAAAACCGCCGTTTATTCGCCTCAAGCGAATGCGTCTGAGCGAGTAAACAGGTCGATAATCGAGGCATTGCGGTCATTTCTTCGAAAGGATCAGCGGGATTGGGACAGTTATATTGGTAGCATAAACAGCTCACTTCGGAATAGCATACATCACACCACAGGAAAATCGCCTTATTTTATTGTTTTCGGTCAGAATATGATGACAAACGGAAATGATTACAAAGTACTGAGAAACCTTGGAATATTAAACGAAGCTTCTTCAAGGCTGGAACGCGAAGACGAATTTGCTATCCTACGTGAAGATATCAAGAGACGAATCCAATCTGCCTATGAAAAAAATGCTCATTCTTATAATCTCAGAACCCGTCCGCGTGAATTCCAACCGGGACAGTTAGTAGTGAGGAGAAATTTCGCACAGAGTAACTTAGTTAACTTCTTTAATTCGAAACTAGCTCCGAAAGGCATCAAAGCTAAAGTCATAAAAAAGGTTGGAAAAAGGAACTTATCATGCCAAGGATATTTGGTAGCCAAGCGTAGTCCTACGGATTTTTATTTTATTTTTTTTTTATTTTCGTTTTACTACACGCACATATATACAAATATGTTTTGCAGATGCTAACTTCCGCGTTGGCATCGTGTAGCATCTGTCTGGTTGGGGGGAATTTGTAGCGCTCATACAACTATTTCCTAGTGGGTCATCCCAATAGGCAAAAGATCTACCACATCAGGTGATATGACATAGCGGAAAATGTATTGTCGTATGATAACGAGAAAAAAAAAAAAAAAAATTTACCTATATGCTCAATGCAGAAATAAGTAGCGGTATAATCAGGCGATTTTAAAATTTTAAGCATTGCGCTACATTGTGGCTGTCGGTCAACTTAGTGCATACTTAAAGCATAAATTTTTTGATAGGCGATATCATACATACACTATATCTATAATACCTTTTTTTTAAATACCTTATTTAAAATAACTATTTTTGAAATACCTAATTTCAAAATACCTATTTTAGAAATACCTAATTTAGTAGTACCCATTTTCAGAATTCCTATTTCTGAAATACCTTTTGATAAATACCTAATTTATAAATACCTTATTTAAAAATACCTATTTTAGATATAACCTAATTAACATTACCTAATTCTGAAATACCTATCTTACAAATACCTAATTTCAAAATACCTATTTTTGAAATAACTTAATTAACAATACCTAATCATGAAATACCTATTTTAGTAATACCTAATTTCAAACTACCAACTTTAGAAATACCTTAGTTAACAATACATAATTTCGAAATACCTAATTTAGTAATACCTAAAATTAGAAATACCTAATTTAGTAATACCTAAAATTAGAAATACCTAATTTAGAAATACCTAAATTAGAAATACCTAATTTAATAATATCTAAACTGAAAATACCTAATTTAAAAATACCTGATTTATTAATACCTAATTTTTGAAATACGATATCTAACAATACCTATTTCTGAAATACCTAATTTTTTTGAAGTACCGTAACTGACAATACCTAATTTAGAAATACCTAACTTGGATTTACCTAATATGGAAATACCTATTCTTATTCAATATTACCTAGCTCAGAACAACCTAAGTTATAAATACCTACATACTTAATTTATAGTAACTAAAGGAAACATAACTACATATGCTAATGTAGCGCACTCCCACAGTCGCCTATGCCGATTGCGTTTTCAAATTTTCTTTTGCATCTTATTTGTTTACGCCAATTATTGTAACAATGATCAGAACAATAGAATCGCTACCGCTAGGCCTGGTTCATTATAGTTCAAGGTTTTTGGAGACTTTTTTGTTAGGTGAGGGAGTATTTTCGAAGCTTAGCTTCGAGGGGAAGTGAACAAGAAGAGTTAGTCTGGTGTCGACAATGAAATTGGAAACATAGCTTTCCTCGGTCATAAAATAATTTTTCTAATAAATCGTCTCGAATAACTATGTGCTGTGCTAAGCCAATAAACTATATGTGTGAAGTGGGCCCCAAGTGTTCTTTTTAAATCCAGTTGGATTTTGAAACTAAATTAACAAGTGCAAATTCCAAAAACGAAAAAAAAAAAGCGTCAAATGACAAACTAATCTCAAGTTTGAGAATAAGTGACGAAATTGAAAAGTTGCATAAATGCATAAAAACGCAGTAAAACGAAAGAAAATAAAGTGAACATATTTCACTAAATTAACTTAAACAATAAAAAGCCAGTTAAGTAATTAATCGTATGACCGAGAGAAATAGCCATATAAAATAATTGAGATCACGAAATGGTGTAATGAGAATTAAATTTTGCCGTCGGCACTTGAGAATGCCTCAACAGATGTAGAAAGCAGAGTTCCCCGAGAATCAACCTATGCAAGATCCAGTGGCCGAAGAGAAGCTGAAATTAAATTAATTAAAATTAAATTTAATGATTAAATATCGAAGTTTTGTCAGATTAGTTTATTTGTTGTAAAATTTTTCAATTTTTATTCTTTCCAATATTTTATTTTTTTAAAATCGTTCATTAAAATTTTTTTTTTGGTCAAAATGATTTCTATATCGTTCGTTTAGATGTAAAGAGAAAAAAAAAAGGTTAATAATTCATTAAATACCCAGCGTTGAAGTATTCGCAATATTTTATAATCTGTTTTTAGGCGTTTGATCTCGTATGTGTACACGCTCACATACGTATAAATAAATGTGTGAATATGTGAGTGCTTGTTGACGGAAATACAAATAAGCACACATACATAAATATATTTAATTTTTGCTTGCGATGATCGAACATGTGTGAAACTAATTAAACTTTAATTAACAAAATATTTAGCAGCACTAGCGAACCCGGTTCGATTGCAACACGCTCGACCGAATCGCCTACAACGTCGTCGTCGCTGGGCCCACCGTCGCATCGATGGAGTAGCAGCTGATTGCAAGTAAGTAAAATCTATACAAATCTACGAAGCTGGTATGTGGCCTAAATCTGTATGCGTATACATCGATCTAACTTTGTTGTCATTTTATATATGTACGTATGTAATCTGATTACATATCTGCTAATATAATCTGCTGGATCGATCTTTGTACATACATGATTGTTTACAGAAAATTTGATTTATTGAATATGGGAAAGTTTAATTTCCATTTGCACTAAATATAATTAATTGGCCATATACTTATATACGTATATACAGACTATTTTCACATATGTTTATTTGATCAATGACTTCCGCTAGTTGGTTCGTTGTTTTTTTTTTGTTGTTGGTCCCTTAGGCCGGAGGTATACAGATTTAAAAAAATTGCGAACATTATTCGATTTGAAATTTTTTTTTTGTTGAAATTTGAAATCTCTTGATTTAATTAAACAAATTTTACAGTGAGGTAGACTTGAGAAACGTTAAAATTTGATCTTTTGGTAAGATTACCTTTTTCGTAGGGTAATGTACTTATAATTAGCCAAACCTAAAGTTAGATAACTTTAATGAAATTTGAATATTGATCTTGTTCGTTAAAATGATTCTTTTTCAATATGCAATGTAAATAAATCAAACCTAAAGTTAGATAAATGTAAAGAAAATTTGAATCTTGATCTTTTTGGATGAAATAATTTTTTTTGAATAAAATGTGAAATATTGTAGTATTGTAATGGAGGAGTAAATTTATTTGGTCGATGACGAAATGTAGGGTTGTAAAACGCTGAGAGGAAGTAAGTATATGTTAGGGTTAACCTAACCAAAAATGTTTTCTAGGTTAACAAGGTTGGGTGGGTAAAGACATGGGGGAAAATTCCACCTTTTTTTTCTCCCGTCGATATTGTTATACCTACGTACTCCGAGTCCCTGTTCCTTTTTTTTGTTTTTGGTTTTTCTTGTACTAAGGTACTTTAGTAAGAAGACACATTTTGCTGCATATATCGTTTCGCTGGTTTTGTTTCGCTTTATTTGTTGTTGTTTTAGCGATGGCATACAATTTACGTTTTTATGAACAACTTCGTTGCGCGAGGCTGAAGCAGACCCACTCCCACTTTCCCTGAGCTAAGCTGAAGCATAGCTAGGTATGCCACCCCGCTTCATTCCGAACGCACCTTCATAGGTTTCCCTAGTTTTAGCAGCGAGATGAGGAGAAGTTCGTTACATACTTTGAAATGAGTTGGGGGCTACTTTCAAACCATATGGCAATCTTTTGAAGCGATATGTGCCATCGTCTGCCGTAAACGATGTTATATCCCTAGAGTCTTTATGTAACTCAATTCGGTGAAAGCCGGACATCAAGTCCAAGCATGAAAAATATTTAGCTCTACCCTATTGATCCAGTATATCATCAATTCGTGACAATGGGAATTTATCTGCGGTTAATTTTTTATTTACTTGTCGGTAATCGACTACTAATCTCCATCTTTTATCATTTTTTCCCGGTCGAGATTTTTTGGGTACTAACAAAATTGGGCTATTATATTCTGACATAGACGGCTCTATTATGTCATCTTTAATTAATTTATCAACTTGTTTACTAATTTCGCTTTTATGCGCTTGTGGGATTCGGTAATTTTTTACATAAGCCGGATTATCATCTTTCATACGTAATTTTTGCTTGTAAAATTTATTAGTGGTAATGGGTTCTGATTCTAGTGAAAATATGTCTATATATTCTGCGCAAAGTGCATTAAGGAAGGGAAACGAATTTTGGAAAATTTTTATTTAATCTTTCTAATTTTTCTTTATTATTTTCTGCTGTTTCATGTTTATTATTTACTACTGTATAATCATCTAAATTTCTGTGTTAATTTTGAAATTTTGAATGGTTGCATTTTTATCTGTTGTATTTATGACTCTAATAAGGGTTTGGTTTGAATTTACTAAGGTATTTGCTATAAAAATGCCTTCAGATAACTTTTGATTAGGGATTAATAATTCAGAACTGCCATTCTCAATATGGATTTGTCGGATTACTTCCGATCTTGCAGGAATTGTTATGCAATTAACGGTTGGTCTATTTGTCATTTGTATTATTATGGGTAATCGTATGGACGTAGTATTAGGCTGTCTCCATTTTTATTGTAATCCAAAATGCAATTATTTTTCTTAATGAAATCAAGTCCCAAAATTCCGTCATATGGGATTGGGAAATTATCTTCTACTATGTGAAATTTGTGTTTAATTAATAGGTAATCATATTTTAAGTCTGCAGTAACTGTGCCAATAGTACTTGTTAAACCCTGACCAATGCCCTTTATTTCCTCTTCTCTGGTAGTGGGATTTTTTACATCTTCCACTGTTGGTTCCCTAGTCATACCTATCTGTTTCCAAAACTTAGTTAACCAAACTAATTCCTTTTCATAATCAATTGGTAGGACTGATTAATTTATTTCTATTTGTATTTCCTCACTTGGGGCAAGTGGGCCGTTATTTCTACGTCTTGACATCAAAATTATTTTTAAATTTTTATTATTGTCAAAATTTTATTAATGTTCAAAATTACTTCTTAACTTCCTAATATCCTTTTTTAATTGGATTTTTATTTCTTTATTTGTACATAAATTCAATTGTTGATACAATTCGGCAAGTGCTCTTCTTTTATTATACTGCTTGCCTCCTCTTTTCCGTTTATATCTCACTGGCTCTGGAATGCGTGGGTTAATTACTTTTTTGTTTTTATTTCTTTTTCTATATTCCTCCAAAGTCAGCGGCGTAGGACCTAGCGTGACTTGTTCTTCTTTAATTATTTTATTCGCTTCCAGACCCAGTTCGACTACACGGGAAAAGAGTTTATCGAATTGTTTTTTCGTTTCTATGTCCTCCTTTGAGGACATATCAATAGTTCAATGTAAAAATATTAACAGCGGGCAAAAAAAAAAATTTAGACGTTCAAGAAAAAACTATTTGAATTATTGAATTAACTAACAAAAGGAAAAAATTTCAGATTACTATTGTCTATTTATTAATTTTTTGAAATTCATTAACCATTTAATTCTTTCTATCAAAATAGGCCTTTTATATTTCTCATCTAATTCTTTTAACAATTCGTCCAAAAACACATTTGGATCGATGGGATCGTTATTTGGCGTTATAATTCAAGAGTTTCTTTGTTAGAGTTTCAAAAAAAAATAATTTGAAACGGCAAATATTATTTTGCCCTTCTAGTTTAGGCAGCCGGTAGACTGGCCCTAATGTTACCTAGAATAAAATGTACATACCAATATTTAAATTAAATTAAATTTTACTTATTTTGACGAGATCTGCTTCCTCTGATTTTCAATAATTTGACAACGTCTTCTTTAAATATTCCACTCTGTATGCACGCTTGGTCCTTTTTTTTTGTTGATCTGCTTCCCGTTGATTTTGAATAATTTGGCAACGTCCTCTTTAATTATTCCACTCTGTATGCACGCTTGGTCCTTTTTTTGTTGGATAGTTGCATTCGTAAATAAATTTCCCGGGATGTTTACCCGTTTTAAGGACATGTTTCCGTAAATTATCGAAAGTATTACACCGAAATGAGCAATGTGAACAGCCGTAACGTTTTTTCACTCGTATGCGTGCGCATGTGACGTTTTATGTGTCCTTTGATGCGAGCTTTGAAATCGCACTTATCACATGTGTATAATTTGATTGGTCGTGGATCACAAAAACTTTAATTTTAAGAATTTTTCAAAATGTAAATCCTGCCAGGATTATAAGGCAATTGCTATGGTAAGAGCAATTTGCCGTCAGACCTGGCAAGGATCGCCATGTGAACTAAATGAAAAATTACTTATTTAGGTTGATGAGCCACCCTTGAGTGCCGAATATCAATTCTCTGTTTATTAATAAAATGCCGCTTATTTATACTCTAAAAAGTCTTATTTACTAGCTATTTACTATCAAACATATTTACTTCTAATTCTTACAGGCTAAACATAATGCTATGCACATGTGTACACATATTCATATGTGCATAGGTCCGAGTATATATCAGTGCAGTCACCAACGTGCACACAACCATATCTGTAAGTGGAGCTGCTAGCAATGCAGTCACATACATATATACATGTACCACTGATATCACTCCATAGCTTGTGCTGTTCGTGTACTTAGCGTGAGAAACTGAACGTAATTATAAATACGTTGACGCTGTAGAATGTTTACATTCCATACATTAGAAGTTGGTGTGTGACTTGCTGTTGTTAGTGACATGCTCTGATATACTACATTGGTTGATGTGCTCGTAAACGCAAAGGCTGACATCACCGTCGTGCATGAAATGCGAAGCACGGGAGAAGGAAAGACAACCATCGGACCTTGTGAAGTATACTATAGTGGCCAGACACGCGGCAAAGCGCAAGGTGTAGGAAAGAGACTTGGCCGCCAAGTACTAGCGTTCACTCCTGTGGACGAGAGTCTGGCTGCGATCCGCATCAAGGCGAGGTTTTTTAACATAACATTTACCTGGGTCTATGCGCCGACTGAGGAGACGAACGACGCAGAGAAGGACTCCTTCTACGATAAACTTGAACAGAGTTAGGACCGCTGCCCCCAACATGATATCAAAATCGGCGACTTTAATGCCAAGGTGGGCAAGGATGGAGTCTTTAGTCCTACAGTTGGAAAATTTAGTCTCCACGATATAACATCACCCAACGGCACTTAGTTGATTGACTTCGCCTCTGCTCGCAATATGGTCATCAGTAGTACTAGGTTCCAGCATAAACGAATACACCAAGTCACCTGGCTGTCCCCTGATCAAAAAACAAGAAACCAGATTGATCAAGTCATGATCGATGGCAGACATATCTCCACCGTTCTAGACGAGCGTACCCTGCGTGGTCCCAATATCGACTCGGACCATTATCTTGTCGCAGCCGAGATACGCACACGCCCCTGTGCAGCGAAGGAAGTGCGCACAGTAACGGAAGGTAAGTTTGACGTCGAGAAGCTGCGCATGACACAGACAGCTGATAATTTCTCCACTCGACTCTCACACCTGCTATCAGAGGGCAATCCTCGACCTAACGATGTAACCAAGTAATGCAAGCATGTTTCTCACTCATTGCGTACAGCCGCTATAGGATTCCAGCGAGCCCGCAAGAACAACTGGTACGATGAGGAATGCAAAACTACCTCGAAAAAAGGACGCTGCCTACAAGGAGACGTTGCGAACGGGCGCAACCAGCAGTGTATGGCAACGCTATCGTGAGGCAAAGAAGGAAGAGAGACGTCTTTTCAGAAAAAAGAAAAGTGAGGCCGAAAAGCGTGAATGTGAGGAGCTTGCGATGGTGGCTGACAGAAATGATGCCCGAAAATTCTATGAAAAGATCCGGCGGATGGCGGAAGGTTTTAAGACCGGGGCAAGTTCCTGTAAGGACAATAATGGCGACCTGGTAACCGACGTACAGAGTGTACTTAAATTATGGAAGGAGCACTTCTCCTCATTTCTAAATTGCGAGGGAGACGTCGAACCCGATACTAGGACTGATAATTCTACCCGGGTGCCCGGGCATGCTATTACCTGGGCATTATCCGGGCCCGCTATTACCCGGGCATCATATGGCAAACTTCTACTGTAAGCATGCTTGGTTTCTTTCAAATATTCAATTCAGAGTACCAGGCGCCCAGAGTTTAAATGTAAGCAAAGAAAAAAAGCTGAAATGAAAATTCAGTTAATACAGTTTTGAGCAAAAAATTAAGAACCGAAAACGGAAATTTATACAACTTCTTTCATATCATTTTGTGATGTAAACTTATAAAGCTGTTAGCAATAATAAGTGTAATAGTAAGAGCATACAAATGGGGAGAATATTAAGAAGTCTCTGCACACAGAATAATTTGTTTGAACATGAACCATGTTAAACTAACAAGAAAGGTCCTGTTGAATTTGCATGAGATAATGAGGCAGATAGTGTTGTTTTAACAGGAAGGTATGATGTGTTGAAAGAATGTAAATTTTATAGGAAGTCATGTGAATTTAACACGAAGTCATGTTTTTTACCAAGAGCGATAGCGTTGAAAAAAATAACCGGGAAATGTTTGAATTTACATGATGCCTAAGGGAAACGTCTGGCTGGGGCGCAAGCACAACTGGACACTCCAGTATTCTGGGATCTTACAGTTTTCTCCCTCTGAGCATAGCTCGATGTGCGGCCACAACAATCGAAGACAGCTGCTTCAAAACAAACATTCCCAGCAGAGAGGAATAGGAGAGGACAGATCGTTGCCCGCTAATAATGGCGGCATTTCTGTTTACACTGACGGCTCGAAGCTAGACGGCAGAGTTGGAGGAGCGGTTTATTCGCGGGATCTGGAACTTGCGCTCTCCTTCAGACTACCTGATCATTGCAGCGTCTGCCAGGCTGAAGTCTCAGCAATCTTGGATGCCGCGGCCGGGATTAGTAAACGCGCTATCGGCGAGGATATCGTTATTTTCAGCAACAGCCAAGCGGCCATTAAAGCTCTTGGCTCTTATTCGTTCAACTCTGAACTGACGCTCAGCTGTCGTCGACCTCTTCAAGAGATGGCCCAACAGAACCGCGTGAACCTCACATGGGTCCCGGGACACAGGGACATTGAGCGAAACTGTAAGGCAGACGAACTTGCCAGGCAGGGTACGACCAAGCAGGTTCTTCGGGATAAAGAGCGCTTAGGTATGCCGTTTGCCACATGCAAGCTAATGCTGAAGGAGTAAACACTCCATCAAGCCAACGAAAGATGGCAACAATTCCCAGGGTGCCGGATATCCAATAAAAGATCTAGATACCTTCACGCCCTAGGAAGGAGGGAAATATCCAACAATCCCCAGGGTGCCAGACATCCAAACAAACCTGGCCAAAATGGGATCATAAAAGATGTAGAGGCATTCACGCCCTAAGAAGGAGAGAAATTTCCATATTACTAGGTGTTCTAACTGGGCACTGCCTTTTTGGTATGCACTCAGAAAGGTATTCTAATGACGATGCTGTAGGAGCTGCAAAGGTGATGGGGAGGAGCAAACGGTGAAGCACCTCATCTCCAACTGCCCGGCTTTAAGCGGCGCGAGAACGCACTTTTTCGGAGTTCCCTTCCTGGATACCCTACGCCTTCATAAAGTCATCTAAGTGGTTCGAGGAGGAGTTACGGTGTCGGTTTAGGAGTGTCAGTCCCGCGATTCTGCTATGCGAATCCCAACATCTCAGGGATTTTCCATATGGCCGGGTCCCGGGACTGACTTTCCTAGTGTTGGTGGTATCACAACGGCCCTTTCAAAACTGGCTCTGCGGCAGCCACTTGAACCTAACCTAACCTGCTGCATTAAGACTTCAAAACATTTCCGATCGAAAAATCGGAAATATAACAGGACATTGCAGATAGTCAAGAATTTCATAAATAGTCCTGTATTGCATGTAAGTGATGCAATAACACCTACGCCCAGGATCATGCGAAACTTTGAAGTTTCAATCGTAGATCGAGTACCCCACTATCTTTCAAACGTAAATCTATGCAATAGAGATATGTGGTAGAGAATGCCTCCGAAGAAGACTATCCTCTAGGCGAATCTATATTATATCGGACAGTCAGGCCGCCCTGCGGGTGGGTTCCAGGGCATGAAGGGCATGACGGCATTGGTCCATCTTACCGGGAATTTTTTTGGAGTGTCAGTCCCGGGATTCTGCTATGTGGAAAATCCCAACAACTCAGGGATTTTCTATATGGCTGGGTCCCGGGACTGACTTTCCTTGTGTTGGTGGTATCACAACGGGCCTTTCAAAACTGGCCTAAGTGTGCCTCTGCGGCAGCCACTTGAACCTAACCTAACCTACCGGGAATTTGAACTGGCGTCCTAATCACGGAATAACAAAAACCCACTGATAATTAATTATTCGCACTATCCAGGAACACAATCTGTCCAAATCCAAGAGTTTTTAATTATTTTCTTCCGAAAACTTAAACGAGCAAAACGATCCTTCCTGGATACCCTACGCCTTCATAAAGTCATCTAAGTGGTTCGAGGAGGAGTTACGGTGTCGGTTTAGGAGTGTCAGTCCCGCGATTCTGCTATGCGAATCCCAACATCTCAGGGATTTTCCATATGGCCGGGTCCCGGGACTGACTTTCCTAGTGTTGGTGGTATCACAACGGCCCTTTCAAAACTGGCTCTGCGGCAGCCACTTGAACCTAACCTAACCTGCTGCATTAAGACTTCAAAACATTTCCGATCGAAAAATCGGAAATATAACAGGACATTGCAGATAGTCAAGAATTTCATAAATAGTCCTGTATTGCATGTAAGTGATGCAATAACACCTACGCCCAGGATCATGCGAAACTTTGAAGTTTCAATCGTAGATCGAGTACCCCACTATCTTTCAAACGTAAATCTATGCAATAGAGATATGTGGTAGAGAATGCCTCCGAAGAAGACTATCCTCTAGGCGAATCTATATTATATCGGACAGTCAGGCCGCCCTGCGGGTGGGTTCCAGGGCATGAAGGGCATGACGGCATTGGTCCATCTTACCGGGAATTTTTTTGGAGTGTCAGTCCCGGGATTCTGCTATGTGGAAAATCCCAACAACTCAGGGATTTTCTATATGGCTGGGTCCCGGGACTGACTTTCCTTGTGTTGGTGGTATCACAACGGGCCTTTCAAAACTGGCCTAAGTGTGCCTCTGCGGCAGCCACTTGAACCTAACCTAACCTACCGGGAATTTGAACTGGCGTCCTAATCACGGAATAACAAAAACCCACTGATAATTAATTATTCGCACTATCCAGGAACACAATCTGTCCAAATCCAAGAGTTTTTAATTATTTTCTTCCGAAAACTTAAACGAGCAAAACGACCGATCAGCCATAATATCATACGAGGAGCACCAGCAGCCAAATCCAGGTAAAATACATTTGTACATAATTCTCATTAAAAATTCTTAAGTGATTTTCATATAACGTTCCATACTTTTTATTAATTTCCACATTGAATAAACTAATTATCATTATATTGTTTACATTGAAACCAAAGTGTCTAGTTTATTTACTCACTCTTTGCACTTTTTTTCTTCACTTTCTTTCCATATCTTATTACGTGCGAGCATCCCGCCATTGCCATTGGCCGCACGTAACATTGGAAAAAGCAGATCACCTTGCAAAACAATGTGCTCTAACAGCATTTTATGGTCCGGAACCCTTTAGTTAGCTCACCAAGGCCCACGTAAAGGAGACCATAAGCAACGGGGAAAACACACAATTTAGGCAGCATTGGCTGAGCAGCCTAGGATAGAGGCAGGCCAAACTCTTTATAGAACCCTCACAATCAGCACCGGCCAGGCTTATCAATCTTAGAAGGGTGGATCTAAGAACCCTCACTGGGTATTATACGTGACATTGCGATCTGCCTTGTCACTTGAGTAAGCGAAATCTGTTAGATACAACAATTTGTCGGTGGGCGATGAAAAGCCGGTTAATATACTCCGCAAATGCATTGCGTTAGCAAGAAAGAGAGTTTGCTATATAGGTGGGGTCACTCTCAATCCGTTCGTGATATGGAATAAAAACCTGAGGAGGTGCTGAAATTTATAAAGAGCCTTCGCATACAGCAATAAGCTGAAAGGTCACACAATAGATCGTGTTAATGTTTGCGGTTTAATAATTCCTTATAATAATAATAATCCTCTAAACTCAGAGAAAAACACCGTTCTAAAGTGCACCACCAATTTTAGATTTTCCTGTTCTTGATGTTTTGCAGTGAAATCAAACCTAATTTGCACAGATAAGGCAAGTATAATAATTTTTTAATGTGACATAGTAATAATAATAATTGCCAAGCTTAAACCCATACTAAATATGCATAAACTTTTATAAAATGCATATGGATTATAGTATTCCTCTAAAGCAGTGCATAAGCATTTAAATTTTAACCAATACTGCTTCATTTAACTGTAATAAGCGAATGAAAATTTCTCATGTCGCTTGAATTGGTTATCTGACATTCAATTTGTACATAAAGCGGTAGCCCAGTGGGAAGCATGAGAGGGTAGTGGTTGAGTAGTTGATGGTTCGAGCTCAGCTACAGCTTATCGGGCAAACTTTTTTTTTCTTTTTTGTCATTGAAAATTGTTTTTTATTTTTTTAATATATAAATATTTCTTATCTTGACTTTTTTTTAAATTTCATAAACGATAGTTTTATGTTTGTGATCTCTATTTTTAAAAAATTGCTGTGAATATTTTTAGTTGACGGAAAGCCATATGAAGTAATAATTTTAGGACATAAATATGCATACATACCACCCATTGTAGAAATGCAATAACCGCTTATTCAATCTGGGTTTTTGGTAAATTTTTCCAGAAATCACCATTTATATAGGTCTGAATTAGGGATTCCAATTTCCGGGATTTCTAGCCTCTCGGGATTTTCGGGATTTGAAAGTTCAATCCCGGGATTCCGGGATTGTCCCGAAATTTTTTTTTTTTGCTAAAAATGGCACCCCATATTTATGTAATAAAGTAGACTAAATTATAGTAATTCATTTAAGTATGTACGTATGTATTTATTAAGGCAATCATTTTTATAACGAACGAAAAGTAACATTAAATTTGTAACTCAAAGTTACTATTCAGGAACTTGAACAGAAGTTGTTTGTACTACTGGTAAACATAGCCAAATATACGTACATATTTGATTAATAACGACTTACATATGTAAGAACAAAACAAAATTTACATTAAATTTGTAAATAAAATATATGTATTCAGGAATTTGGTACATTTTTTTTGTACCACAGGTACAAATAGCATATTTGATACTTTAATAACGACTTATGTATATAAATGACTAAAAATTCTTAAGCGATAGTGGCGAAAACTACTTACATAGTTATGTTTTTTTTTTATTAAATTTTTTTCCATTTGGTCTCCGACAATTCAGGTATGCATAGTAATAATAAAAATTTCATTGTAGATAAAAATAAAAAGTATGTAAGTTTTTCTGAAGTTTGAAGTGTGATCTTAAAGAAATTATTTCATTAATACTATTTTCGGTGAACCCGGGATTTAGGTCTAGTAATACCGGGATTTTCGGGACTTAAAAAACAACGGGATCCCGGGATTGGAAATCTTAGTCTGAATGGTCTAATTTTTGATTATATAAGATCGAGGAGTGCCAATTTTTTTTAAACATAGTAGTCTATTTATCGGACTTCGGTAGATTACTTCTATAAATTTTAGTGATTTCTACCGTTTGAGACAACGTTGTTGATAGACTCCCTATTTAAAATATATCGACAACATATTTAATATGTACTTAAATTTTAACCTAACCAAATGGTTAGCGGCCGTCTTAAATTTTACTGAAGGCAACAACTGATTTCTATTCATATGTATATATGTAATAATTTTTAAAATGGCAGATTTACAACCCGAAACCCCATTAAGTCCAGACAAAATTCAACAGATTTTTTTTTTAGATCAATTTATATATTTTTTTTTAAATCAAATAAAAAATCAATATAAAGTGTCTTTTAAATATTGAAAAGTTATGATCAAGGAAAACAGATGGAAACCCCCTCAAGCAGTTTTTGCAAAAGGCTAGATTTAGCCCTAACGAGAATTTGTAATTTACCAATGATGAATATTTTTTATCTTGACCTTTTAGAAGCTTATTCAATTTTCATAAGACATATTTTTATATTTCTGATACTTTTTTCGAGAAAAAAAATTTGCTGCGAATATTTTTAGTTATCGGACAGCCACAGGTCATAAATATACATGAATACCACCCATTATAGAAATGGGTTTTTTGGTAAGTTTTTCCAGAAATTAAGATTTATATAGATAGGTCTGAATGCTCTTATTTTTATGATATAAGCTGGAAATTATCAAATTTTCAAAAATCAAATCAAAAATCGATATAAAATGTCTTTTTAAATATTTCTCTTTTTTTAAATCAATATATATGCCTACATTTTTTTCAAAAATCAAATCAAAAATCGATATGAAATGTCTTTTTAAATATTTCTAAGTTATGGTTAAGGAAAAAAGATGCTAGATTTTGCCCGATTTTACCACTTTTGAATACATTTTTTTTAATCAACACACCTACCCACATTTTTTAAAAAAATCAAATCAAAAATCGATATTAAATGTCTTTTTAAGTATTTCTTAGTTATGGCTAAGAAAAAAAGATAGAAAACCCTTTAACTGTTTTTGCAAAAGGCTAGATTTGCCCTAACCAGCATTTGTAATTTACCAACACTAAAAAGATGAAAAAAAAGCCACGTATAATAAATTTGATGATGATGATGATAATAAATTTCTATAAATAGAACTCATATTTCTACAAAATATAAATAATTGCCAAACTTAAAGCCATACTAAATATGCATACATTTTTATAAAATGCATATGGCTTTGTTGGTATTCCTCTAAACAAGTGCATAAGTATTTAAATTTTAACCAATACTGCTTCATTCATCTGTAATAAGCGAATGAAAATTTCTCATGCCACTTGAATTGGAAAATTGGCGGCCGCCGTGGTGTAGCGGTTAAGTGTTCGGCCTTCTACACCAAGTCGTGTCGGTTCGATGCCCGGCAAAAGTAACATCCAAAATTATTTAGAAAAAGAATTTTTATAAACGGGGTCGCCCCTCGGCAGTAGTTTGGCAAACTCTCCGGGTGTATTTCTGCCATGAGAAGCTTCTCAGCAAAAAATTCATTTGCTTTGCAAGTGCCGTTCGGAGTCGGCAAAAAACTGTAGGTCCCGCCAACTTGTAGGAAAAACTCAAAGGCAACACACCACAAGTTGGAAAGAGAAGCTCGGCTAAAAATCTCGTTAGAGGTTATGATGACCTGTTGGTATATCGCCGCCATTAGTTTTTTTTTTTTTTACTTGAATTGGTTATCTGACAATCAATTTGTACATAAAGCGATAACCCAGTGGGAAGCGTCGGGGGTAGTGGTCAAGTGGTTGATGGTTCAAGTACAGCTATCGGGCAAATTTTTTTTTATTTTGTCATTGAAAATTGTTTTTATTTTTTCAATATATAAATATTTCTTATCTTGACTTTTTTAAAATTTTTGTTTATACCGTCGCTCGGGAGGTATAATATAGAAATAAACAAAGAAACAAGGCAGAATGATTAGTGTTAATAATCACAATAAGTCTCTTTATTGTTTGTTAATATTTTGTACAATAGATTACCTTAAATGTAGTGGGTGATTGTGACAACGGCAGCAGGCATGTCCTTTCTCCTTGATAGTGAAAAATGGAATAAGACTGGAAAGTTGATCTCGGCTCTGCCGGACCGGAGATCGCACGGAGGTTTTCCACTGGTAATTGGATATCCAAAGAAAAACTCTGTTACCCGTGTTTTCTTTGGTGTATGTGTGCATATACATGACAGCGTTTGGATGTATATGCAACATTATAAATATTCGCATTAGGGTGTACTTTTTGTTCATAATAAATATTTTAGACTCCGACCTAAACATGCCGGCCCCCTTGCGATAAGCAAGATCTAAAAGAAAAGGAAAACACCATGCCGGAATTGTCACGCTCACTTAAAGGTAATAATAAAATTTAATTTAATCTAATTAAATTCATTTCATATTGGTTTGGCTGATTTTCATCGGGCTTGTTCCAGTCTATCCGCTGCTGTAAAAATTCAGAAAACAACATTAAGGCTGAAAACAAGAACGGGTTATATTTCAACGCACCTTGTAAAAAAAATATAATAAATTATAATTATTTGTGATTGGAAGCTGGCTCGGCCGTGTGGCCAGTCTTCCCTGGTATTGTTACGAGCGGCAGTATGGTCGGATAGGCCGTGTGTCCGATGCAGCTCGTTTTTATTGTTTATTCGGTTGTCATCTCGACGAAGAGGCCGAGTGTTCGTTCCAGATTTTGCTATGCTTTATAATTTAATTTTTGATTTATGACAATTTTGTTGCCAGATCTTTATTTTTATAGGCCGATAAAGACTGGACTTTTTTAATTTTTACCTTTTATTAGTATATTTGTGACTTATTTGTGACAAATACGCCTGCCACCCACGAAAAATTTCGCAATTTGATAATTTTCATGTTTTGAAAATTTTGCGATTTTTCACTAATAATTTTTTACGATGTGAGAAAAAAATTATTTTCGCTCCCTGATTCATTGTCCTGACACTAATCCGCGTTTTTTGATACCCCATTCGACCATGTTGGTGTATTTTTTAAAAATGAGTAACCGGTGAACCGGTTTTTCACTCGTAACCTTTGAACGGGTACCCGGATTTCGATTCGGGTTTGTGATCGCGGCACGAATACGCGTCGTTTGATACCACACTTTCCCATATCGCCGGAAATTTTTTGACAACTTGTTCGCTCAAACACCTACAAACGAAAATCGTAGTGTGTACGGCCCCTAAGGTTAAAAGCGAGTGTTGTATGCAGGGGCGAAGCCAGAAGAAAATGTTAGGGGTGGTTTTTAATTTTTTTCTTTTAAATATTTTCCTAGCACAACTATTTACAAAATTATTTTATAGCACCAGTCAGGTGTAGCGAAAAGAAAGCATTTAAAAAAGATAATTATACACATATACATTACATTGGGCCATAAATTCAAAATTTCGTTCTTTTCAAAAATTATATTGATTTTCTTTTTAAGAAAGGTGAAAAAATAATAATAATTTTTTCAGATTTTTAAATTAAAGTCTAGAGGTCTATCATCGCTAGTTTAGATTTTACAGACTTTATCTCATATTTCGTATAAAAACGGCAAACCATTATTGTAAAGCACCATTTACCTGAACTTTTTTTTGAAGGAAATCGAATTCCCCACAAAATTTGCATTGACCAAAATTTTCTAAGACTAGCCGTTTTCTAGTATTCTAGCTTCAAAAATTAGCATGTTTTTTGATTTCCCATTTTTTCTTTCAAAAATTGTCAAAAATACAAATATCCATGTACAACAAAGATAGATACAGTTTCTTAAAGGAAATTGAGTGGGCTACAAAAAAGGTTAAACAACTTTTTTTTAAAGTTACTTTTTCAAAACTTATTTAGTATTAAATTTAAAAAAATCATATTTCCGTCTTTTTTGGGGTTTTGATCTATTTTTTTTACCTTTAGACATAAGGCCGCGACATATTTTCCATATGATACACGGAATATGAGTATATTATTAGGCGTGCATACCCTGCAGCGAAACCTCAAACTGGTCAGAAAAATACTAGTATACAACTAGAATTTTCTGGTAGAACTCATACTAGTCAGGAAATATCCACTTCATACTAGTATACAACCAGAATTTTCTGGTACAACTCATACTAGTCAGGAAATATCCACTTCATACTAGTATACAACTAGAATTTTCTGATACAACTCATACTAGTCAGGAAATATCCATTTCATACCAGTATACAACTAGAATTTTCTGGTAGAACACATACTAGTCAGGAATAATCCATTTCATACTAGTATACAACTAGAATTTTCTGGCTGAACCCATACTAGTCAGGAAATATACATTCCATACTAGTATATAACTCGATTTTTCTGGATGAAATTATACCAGTTGAAAAATACAAAATTCATTCCTTTCGTTTTCTTTTATAATTCATAGATGCTTTTTCGTGATAGGGTAAATACAAATAGCGGCTGCTTTCTTAAGAATAAACATGAAAATAAAGTCGAGGGATAAAATAAAGGGTAAGCCAGGAAAATTCTGGTTGAAATCATACTAGTCCAAGTTTAATGCTTTTTGGACTGGTATGAGACTAGTATATTTTATACTAGTCCTTTCTGGACTAGTATGTGGACTAGTTCATTTATGGAAATTATACTAGTCCAGGTTGAACTAGTATGGAACTAGTATTTTACAACTAGTATGAAACTGGTATTTCCTGACTAGTAGATAACTGGTATATTCTGGTCGAAATCTGACAATTGACATCTCGTAGGACATCAACACGTAAAAAATACCAGTTGCTTATATGGAAAAAAGACAGAACACTGACTAGTTGGGCCCGGTGCACCAACTAGTTGTAAAGTAGTTTTCAACTAGTTGCTTTCGCTGCAGGGTATTTATGCAGAAGCACACTGAGGTTTTTAATTTGCATTCCTTCATACCACTTTTTTGTGTATTATTGGTTTGCTCTACCTATGGTGTGTACTTATGTATCAATTATGAATGTTTCTTATTGGAGCTTAGCTCGAAAATTGTTTATACCTGCTGTACTTTTTACTAGTACTAAAAAAAAAAAACTAATGGCGGCGATATACCAACAGGTTATCATAACCTCTAACGAGATTTTTAGCCGAGCTTCTCATTCCAACTTGTGGTGTGTTGCTTTTTGAGTTTTTCCTACAAGTTGGCGGGACCTACAGTTTTTTTGCCGACTCCGAACGGCACTTGCAAAGCAAATGAATTTTTTGCTGAGAAGCTTCTCATGGCAGAAATACACCCGGAGAGTTTGCCAAACTACTGCCGAGGGGCGACTCCGTTTAGAAAAATTGTTTTCTAAATTATTTTTGATGTTACTTTTGCCGGGCATCGAACCGCCACGACTTGATGTAGAAGGCCGAACACTTAACCGCTACACCACGGCTAGTACTAGGGTATTCTAATTTTTGATGTTACGAAATTTTTATGAATTTTGATACTTAGAGAAAATTTACAAAGATTTACACAGCGATGGATAGCATGACGCATTTCGGACTTTCCAGGGTCCACATCAGATGGCTTTTCGGACACAGAAGTACTGTGTCTGCACCGAAGCGGTTAAAGCAATTGCTTATAACAAATCAGCTACGATGCCCTGTAGTATTTCTAAGTCAACTTTCTTATAAGCGTGCCAATTTCATACCTTTAGACATAAGGCCGCGACATATTTTCCATATGATACACGGAATATGAGTATATTATTGATGTTCTACATGATTAATATTATGATAATTATCATTATATGTTCAATATTATAACAAAAAATATACATTTCTCATATACGTTCAACCATATTTTTACTTAATATGGGCTTTCTCTGCGGGGGTGTAGTTCTACAGTCATCAAATGGCGCAGCCACAAAAAAAAAAGTTGACGCATCTGTGACCTCAATACATTAATTTTCATGTATTTTGGCGAGCTAAATCCAAATCCGTGATCAGAAGTAGCTTAACAGGTCGCAGTTCTTCACTAACCTTCACAAAATAATATTGGACTTTTATGCACGGTTAGGGCCCAACCTCCGGCCCGTTGTTAAATTCTGATATCGAATTCGGCTTCAACATCCAATTTCCCTTAAGAATATGCATTTAGCTTTATTCGATGTTGATTTTTTCATGTTTCGCAAATTTTCAAACCAAAATCGGAAATTCTGAGAAAATTTCAGTCTAGGTAGCTTTTGTAGGGAATTCAATTTCCTACAAAAATATGTTCCGGTAAATGATGTTTTTCAACCACGATTTGTCGTTTTTATACCAAATTGATAGACCTCTAGACTTTAATCTGAAAAAAAGTACAGTAATTTTTTTCACCTTTCTTAAAAAGAAAATCAATATAATTTTGGAAAAAAAAACGAAATTTGGAATTTTTGGTCCAGTCTAATATACATACATACAAAGATACCTGCCAATAAATGTTAGTTTATATTGTCTTATATAACAAGGGCCAGCCGTTTTTTTTTTATTTGCCATTGAATCTATTACACTGCGCAACGCGAAAAAAAAACCTGGGACGAGATAGCATTTTTCGGATAGATATCAATGAGATAAGAAGAACTGCGTACAAGAAATTTGTCGAACACCCTCAAAATCTTGAGTTAGGAGTCAACCGGTTTTTCGTACCTTTGCACACTTATGACCCTGTATCTTAGGTGTATGGATGTAGCAGCCATGGACCGCGTCAATATGGATGTCACATATGACACCCCCCTTTAGCAAACGTTTTTCGATTTTCATGCAATCGAAATTTTTGCAAACACGTCATGAAAACTAGTTTTCACATATACAGTTTTATAGCTCAGGGGTGGTTTAAACCCCTAACACCACCCCCTGGCTGCGCCACTGGTTGTATGGTAACACTGTGCGATCAAATGAATGACAGTGGATGGCAAGTAAGACGAAAATGACAAATGAATGATAAATTGTCACTACATAATAAACATGAGGTAAGTAAAGTGTACAAAATTTTTAAAATTGTAAAATATTGAATTTATATGTATTTTACTAATATTTTCTTTTCTTTTCAGATGTGATAACATGATGGGCACTACCATGGGCATCCGGAATTGCCGTGATGGCCAAAAAAACTGGCAGGTTGGGATGCTGCCTTTGCGACAACAGACCCAAGAAGCAGTTTTTTTTGTTGTTGCCTGAGTGCCATTCCATTGCCGTAACGAGGGGTGAGCCCCAGATGGATGCTTTTCGGTGGCTACAGACAAGTGAGAATGTGGAAATATATATGTGTGGGCAGAATTGCAAAAAATTGCAGATTTTTATGTGGTTGTTTTAATCACATTAGGCCGTCCCCAAAATTAAAAAAAAAAAATTTTCTGCCCAGAAATACTGGGGATGGCTAAAAAAATTATAAATGGATATTGCACGATTGTGTGCTTCCCTGGTAAACCACAAACAAAAATCTAAAGAAGCGCTAATTTATTAGCAGTTGACACCTAAAGTGAACACCAAAATAGCTAGTGAAGCGCAATATGTCTTCAATATTTCTCTTTTAATTGTCAGTGAAGACATTTTAGAAAAAATATTTTGAACATTTTTTATTTTACACACTAGGGTGTGCTAAAAAAAATTAAATGCACAACATGATTACTTGTGAAATATTTGTCTAATTCAAGGACTGAAACCGAAACCGTAACCGTAACCGATTAAAACCGATTCATTTTTCAAAACCGAAACCGAAACCGTAACCGTTATTTTGATCTGGAAAAGACCGAAACCGAAACCGTTTCAAATGCCGGAACCGGTTCCAAACGGTTTTGAATTTTTTCAAACCTTACTTCTGTGAGTGGGCACATAGGTACTTCCTTTTACAAGCAGGTACCCTGAAAGTTTTCATGGAAGATTGTCGAGCCACGTTTTGACATCAGTATCAAAATTCTGAAAGAGGAAGTTTGACTATAGTTGAATGAAGCGATCGAAACAAATTTACGAGATCCGAAAAAGAAATGTTCAGGCTTGTCTCGGAAAGCGCCACTAATTTTAATGTTTTTAACGATTTATACATTTCATTTGGCTTCCATTTTAATAAAAAAGTAGAGTTAACTTTAGGAATTTGTTTTGCACAAATTTGATCCATGCATAGCGTTAATAAATGTATTATTATATTGGAGAAAAATGGCCGCAGGAAAAAAGTTATGAAAATTCAGACCTATTTCGTAGCTACATAGGTACATGAGTATTTTAGTAGTAAAATTTTTGTTTTCCGGTTTTTATTTGGAACCGAAACCGGAACGAAACCGTAACCGAAACCGAAATAAATTTTGAAGAACGAAACCGGAACCGAAACCGAAACACGTTGCAAAAACCGAAACCGGAACGTTATTTTAATCGGTTTCAGACCTTGGTCTAATTAAAGCAACTTGACGCATTTTTCATTTCGAGTAAACTTTACAAAATTGACAACAGTGCGATTATGTTGGACATTGTAAAGTTTTGTCAAGTTGGTATAGTTAGACAGTTAACTTGAACATTTTAACTAAAACCTCTTATATTTAGGAAATTGAAAAATGATGAACCATGAAATGGACACTAATCTTTTTATGGACGTTATGGTCGTGAGTTTTTATACATGTAGATTTGTATATGTATATTGGTAGTTTTTTAGTTTAGTTTATGTTTATGTAGTTTTTTTTATTTTTGTTTATATGATTTGTTTATTTTGGGGATTTTTGATTTGGGTTTACTTTTTCTAGGAATTTTGTTTTGTTTTTTATTTTCTTCGTGGATAAATTCGCTTATCCACAAATATTCATTTCATTTTATGATTTTAAATTTAATACTTCAAATAAAGATATTTCTAAATAAATTTTTATGTTGGTTTTGGTAATTCAGAGTGGCATTACAAACTTTCATGAAGTGGAATATTCTAATTTTAGGAGTATTATTGACAATTAGTGGTGTCGTCCCCACTTTGGTCATTTTCGGGTGGAAGTAGGACCAGTTTGGTTAGTGGTCTTGTGATGACTCCTTTTTCTGCCGTTATGTCGACTACTCTCACAAGATCATATGGGTCTTTGTGGATTTTGACCACTCTTCCTAGTCTCCATTCATTTGGAGCTAAATTATCATCTTTTAAGACGACTAGGTCGCCTAATTTTATATTAGCTTTCGGGTGTTTCCATTTGACCCGCTTTTGTAACTCCAAGAGATATTCTCTTTTCCACCTTTTGCAAAAGGTTTGATGTAACGCCTTCAATTTCTGCCACCGATTTACTATGGAGGCAGAATTCTCGTTGGAATCTATTTCCGGTGGCGCGAGAAGATGTCCGCCTATCAGGAAATGACCTCGTGTTTAGGGTTCCGAGTTTGTCGATTCATTTGACGAAGGGCTTATGGGTCTTGAGTTGAGACAGGCCTCTATTCGGCATAATAGGGTCGAAAACTCCTCAAAAGTATATTTATACCCAGCTGCCACTTTTCGAAAGTGGCTTTTAAAACTTTTTACTCCTGTTTCCCACAGACCTCCCATGTGCGGAGAGGTAGTGGGTATGAAATGCCATTCTAAAAGTTGATGAGCGAATTTGGACAATGCGCTCTCACGTGATCTGGCTAAAAATGCCTTAAATTCTGATCTTAATGATCTTGAGGCTCCGACAAAATTAGTCCCGTTGTCGGAATATATATTTTTTGGGCAGCCGCGCCTAGCTATGAACCTAGAGAGTGCGGCTAGAAATGATTGGGTGCTGAGGTCGGTTGTGGCTTCTAGGTGTTTTGCTTTTGTTGTAAAGCAGACAAACAGACAGACATAACCCTTAGAAATTCGACAACCTCGACCTCGGTAGCTCTTTATTTCAAATGGTCCTGCAAAATCTACCCCTGTATTCGTAAATGCACGGGAAAATGTGGTGCGTTCCTGTGGTAGGTTTCCCATAAGTTGGGTTTGTACGCGTTTCCTATAGATCGTGCAGACCTTACAATTATGGATAGTGGACTGTATCATATTTTTAACCCTCGGTATCCAATATTGGGTTCTAGTAAGTCTTAACATTAGTTGGTTTTCTCCGTGGAAAGATATATCGTGGATGAACTTAACAATGAGACGGGAAGCTGACATTTATATGGTATGATAACTGGGTGACGTTCGCTATACGCCAAGTCCTGAGAGGCGCCTAAGCGCCGGTTCTTATAATGTCATCCTTGTCTAAGAAAGGGTTAAGAGGACGCACTTCGCTTTTTGAATCGACCGGTTTTCCAGACTTTAGCGCCGGTTCTTATAATGTCATCCTTGTCTAAGAAAGGGTTAAGATTACGCACTTCGCTTTTTGAATCGACCGGTTTTCCAGACTTTAGATTTTTATACTCGGTACAGTAAACTCTCTGTTGAGCTACTTTAATTAAACATTGTGTCGTTGTTTTGATTTCATCTGATGACGTTTTATTAAAGGAATCTTTTGTCTGCCTATGGGTTCTTTTGAAAAATCTTAAAACGTAAGATATTACCCTTAAAGCTCTAGATAGATTCGAAAATCTATCCAAAATATCGCTTACATCATGTTTGGTCGTTGCTGCATGCAGTTGCACTCTTTTTTCCTCGATATTTGTATTGGACGTTGTCTCTTAAGTGGGCCATTTTGAGATGTCTTCTTGTAACCAAGAAGGTCCCTGCCACCACAACGAATTGTTGACTAGTTCATTTGCTGGGATTCCTCTGCTGGCCATGTCGGCTGGATTTGTTCCCGAGTCCACATGACGCCATTTGCCATTTCCTACTTTGTCAAGGATTTTCGTGATACGGTGTGAAACGAAAGTTGACCACGAACATGGTGGCTTTCGTATCCTAGCCAGTACGATCGTTGAGTCTGTCCACAAAAACGTTTTCGGATTCCCTAAATTAATGTTACTTGCGATGGTTTCCATCATTTCGGCGAGTAGTACGGCTCCGCATAATTCCAGTCGGGGAAGTGAAATTGTTTTTACTGGGGCTACTTTTGTCTTGGCTAAAAGTAAGTTAACCAAGACTTGATCGTCTTTTCGACGCGAAGGTATACTGCCGCAGCATATGCTTTCTCCGATGCGTGGCAGAAACCGTGTATTTCCACATTGTCGAATGGGAAAAAATAAGTCCATCGCGGTATCCTAATATTATCAATTTCGTGATAATTTTCCATGAAATTTGTCCATTTTTCTTTTGTATTAGGTGATACATTTTCGTCCCAATTTGTTTCTTCTAGCCAAATATGTTGCATAAGCATTTTGGCTACAATTATTATTGGGGCAAGCCATCCCATTAGGTCAAAAAGCTTTGCAATTGCTGATAAGATTGCCCTTTTTGTTAAACTGTTGCAGTTTTCCATCGGCTTTGTGATGAAATAAAATTCGTCTTTTTGTGCGTTCCACCTGATTCCTAGTGCTTTCACTGAACTTGCGTCTTCGAATTCCAGGAAATCTTGGGTTAGACGATGTTGTTTTGGGATGTCTTTCAAAACTTGGTCACAATTAGCTGTCCAGTTTCGAAGTGGAAACCCGGCTGACTGCAACACTTCTTCTACGTCCTTTGCCAATTGTAATAGTGTCCTTATTGCTAGATAAGGAGCACAATTTACCCCAAATGTTACAGTCTTTAGTTCGTACAGACTGATAGAGGTTTCAGGGCTAGTACGATATACTATACTCTGATATTTTGTATGATTTGGGTGTACCATAATTTGTCGGTACATTTTCTCTATATCGCTGTTGAAGACATATTTGTAAAGTCTCCAGCGAAGTATGAGAGTACGAGTATCCAGCCGAATACAGTTTCTTGTGCCAAGAGTGTACCAAGAACATCCTTCTGCAATCCGTTTAATATTATCTGAGGGTAAATGTCTCCTCCCAGAATTAGGTCCACTGGCTCGTTGACATAGAATCTTTTATTAGCCAACTCTAAGTCAGGGAATGAGTGTTTTGTGATCCCACTGATTTGGCAATTTGGCAGATTTCCAGTCAACTGTGGCAGGACAAGGACGTTTACGTTCACAGGGAATAATGGGTCAATGAGTGACCGCAGCTCTCTTGAACACGTCTCTTTGACCTGTGCAGAGAATGAATTTGTTATTCCCGAAGGTTAGGTTCAAGTGGCTGCCGCAGAGGCACACCTAGGCCAGTATTAAAAGGCCCGTTGTGATACCACCAACACTAGGAAAGTCAGTTCCGGGACCCTGCCATATGGAAAATCCCGGTATAAACGGAATTCTCCACATAGCAGATTCCCGGGACTGACGTTCCTATACCGACACCGTTACTCCTCCTCGAACCATTTAGATGACTTGATGAAGGCCATCAGGTCCTTTATGTCCAGCTCCGTGACCTGGCGTAGGCTAACCAGGAAGGGAACTCCCAAAAAGCGCATTCTCGCGCCACTTAAAGCCGGGCAGTTGCAGATGAGGTGCTCCACCGTTTCCTCCTCCTCATCATCCTTACAACTCCTACAGCATCGTCGGTTGGGCACACCTAGTCTTTCTGCGTGCCTACCAATGAGGCAGTGCCCAGTTAATACGCCTATTAATATGGAGATTTGTCTTCTCCTTAGGACATAAATTTCGGCCAGGTTTCTTTGGATATCCGGCATCCTGGAGATTGCAGCCATCTTTCGTTGGCTTGGCGGAGTGTGTACTCCTTCAGCATAAGCTTGCATGTGCCAACGGCATACCTACATAAGCGCTCTTTATCCCGAAGAACCTCCTTGGTCGTTCCCTGCCTCGCAAGTTCGTCTGCCCTACAATTTCCCTCAATGTCCCTATGCCCCGGGTCCATGTGACGTTCACGCGATTCTGTTGGGCCATCTCTTGTAGAGATCGACGACAGCTGAGCGTCAGTTCAGAGTTGAACGAAAAAGAGCTAAGGGATTTGATGGCCGCCTGGCTGTCGCTGAATATAAAAATATCCTGTCCGATAGTGTGTTGGCCTATCCAAGCCGCGGCATCCATGATTGCTGAAACTTCAGCCTGGAAGACACTACAGTGATCAGGTAGTCTGAAGGAGAGCTCAAGGTTAAGATCCTTTGAATAAACCCCTCCTCCAACTCTGCCGCCTAGCTTCGAGCCATCAGTATAAATGGAAGTGCCGCCATGAGTGGCGGGACTCCGATCCGTGCTCTCCCATTATTCCCTGCTGGGAATGTTGATTTTAAAACCGCTATCTCCGACTGTTGTGGTCGCACAACGATCTGTGCTCAGCGGAAGAAAGCTATAGGATCCCAAAATACAGGCGTGTCCAGTAGTGCTTGCGCCCCAGCCGGACGTTTCCCTTAGACGCAGAGCCGATGCTGCTGCCACCCGGTGCCCTTCCAGATCGAGTGGCAAAATGCCAAGAATGGCCTGGAGTGCTTCATTGGGCGTTGTTCTTAACGCACCGCTTATACAGATCATGCAAGATCTGTGTACTTTACCTAGCAGATTAAGGTTTGTTGCCTTGCTCAGCGTAGGCCACCATACCACAACTCCATAGGGCATGATTGGTCGAATGATTGCAGTGTAGATCCATTTGCATATTTTGCGGCTGAGCCGCCATTTCTTTCCAATGGCTCTTTTGCACGTGTAGAGTTCAATACACGCTTTCTTCTGGCGCTGAAGAACATTCTCCTACCAGGTTAGTTTCCTATCCAGAACTGTGCCCAAGAACTTGGCTTTGTCAGCCAAGTTCAAGTGCACGTCATTCAGTTTTGGTAGTATTAGCGGTGGTATCTTATAGCGGTTGATAAAGAGAACCAGGTTGATGCTCAGCGCAAGCACCATGAGGAAACCTCTCGCAGTGCTACTTGCATCAAGTCGCACAGGGTTTGTGGGAATTTGCCCCTATATACTATAGCTAAGTCGTTGCATATGCCACTACCTTCCCGCCCCCCAGCTTGTGTCTCGCAGCATCGAGTTGACAGTGAGGTTCCATAGAAGCGGGGAGAGAACACCACCCTGCGGCGTTCCCCTTGTGACATAGCGTGATAAGTCAACCGAGCCCAGTGATGAAACTATTCGTCTACCCTTTAGTAGTTGATCAATAAGTCCAATAAGAGACCTGCTTATGCCCAGACTTGTTAAAGCGGTGTTTATAGCATCAGGGATTATGTTGTTGAAGGCTCCTTCAATATCTAAAAAGGCCGCAAGACAGTACTCCTTCTCATACAGCGATTTTTCAATACCAGAAACTAGGCTGTGAAGCGCAGTTTCTGTAGATTTCCCTTTGGTGTATGCATGCTGATAGCTACAGATCAGGTTGCTATCAATAGTAGAGGAGAGGTAGTCATTTATTATCCTCTCGAGGGGTTTGAGCACAAAGGATGAGAGACTGATCGGCCTGTAGTCCTTGGGCTCGTAATGAGACGCCTTCCCCGCCTTAGGAATAAACACTACCGTGGCACTTCTCCAGGAGCACGGAATGTAGCTAAGAGAAAGGCAGGCTGTATAGAGAAATACCAGCCATTTGGCTGATGTCTCCAGCGTGTTTATGAGTTGTGCGGGAATAATCCCGTCTTGCCCGGCAGCCTTGAACGGTTCGAAGCTTTTAACCGCCCACCTAACCTTTTCCAAGTTCCCTGGGAAGTGCGTATTCCAGAGCAGCTCTAGGGTTTCCCTCTCCGTGCTGGTCCAGGATCCGTCAGGTTTGCGCAAATAGCTTGTGGCTGTTTGAGTTTTTGAGAGCACTCGTCTAAGTCTCGCTGTATCGTCGACATTTTCGACCCCAGTGCAGAAATTTCTCCTCGATACTCACTTCGCCTGCCTCAGAGCTTTTTTGTAGGCCCTGAGTTTAACTTTATATTCGAGCCATTGAGTCTCCGTGCCAAGGCTCTTGACCTTATTAAATTGTGTCCTACATGATTTTCGGAGCGAGTCCAGGTCGTAGGACCACGAATGCGGCCTATGTTTACCGCGTGATTTTGGCACTGGGCAAGCCTGCTCTAAGGCATTCGAGAGCGCCGTTGTAAAGGTCTTTACCAGATCCTCCAACTTCCCTACTGATGAGGGGACTTGTGGGGGCAGTGCTGGTAAGTCCCTAGATAGTATTTCATTGTGTTTCATAACCGGCTGCTCAACAGAAAAGTCTAGAACTATTTCTTCGTACCGGTGGTCGGAAAATGAGTGCTCATCGAGAACGCGCCATTTTCTTACCCACTCATAAGCGCCTTCGCTGCAAATAGTGAGATCTATTACCTCCCTACGGATTTTAGTAATAAACGTAGGTTCGTTACCCACGTTGCAAACTACCAGGTTAGTTGTTAACAAATAGTCAAACAACGACTCTCCTCTAGCATTGATATCGGAGCTTCCCCACTGGACGTGATGAACATTGGCGTCAGTTCTGATAATAAGATGACCCATGGAAAAATTTGCTACCAGGTCTTTTACCTCCCTCTGTGGCGGAGGTTCTTCGGCGTCGTAGGGCATATAGACCGACGCCATCGTCAGACTGGTACTGGCAGCTGTAACGTCACCATTGGTATAGTTGGGCAAGAGAAAGGCATTCAGCTAAGACTTAACCAAAATACAGGCTCTAACCCTGCCCCCCTCGCTGGCTTGGATTAGCTTAAAACCCTTAGTCCCCAAACCGCAAATCCTTGAGCTGTTGACCCAGGGTTCTTGGATGAGGACCACATCTACGTCGCCTTTAGAGAGACGACTGATTAAAGCAGCCGAGGCTGCTTTAGATTTGTGCAGGTTTATCTGAATCACCACCAACATGAGAGCGCTCAGACTTCCCTGCCACCGCCGTATCGTCGAGTTCCGCCTCGTCTGGAGGCTTATCTTTCAACGACGATTTGTTCAGACCACGGTTTGGCGTGGCAGAGATCCTACTAACTGTGGCAGTGTCAACATTGGTGCGCTCAGGACTAGCTGCTATCACTGAGACGTTGAGGTCTTCCCCGTCCAGCAGGGTGTCTCCCATCTCCGAGCTGTCCATCGCTGTGCATCGCCGCGGTATACGTGAATCACGATCTGACCCATACCGTAGTGCACTCGTCCGTTGCACCGTTTAAGGGGCTCGAGGGTTTATGTTCCTCAGCATCCTGAGAATTCTCTCAAGTTCAGCAGGGATAGCAGGAATCCACGCTCTTGCCCTTGGCCGAGCCGGGATGTCCTTCCAGTCGACAACCTCGATTCTTGCCCCTTGGTAGATCTCACCTAGTCTTGCAGCTGCTGCCTTGTACAGTGCAACAGTTTTTGCATCCTCGCAAGCGAATACCTTGATTCGACCCTGGTGCCATCCCGCATCAGAACCCATCGGAGTGGCACCCGGAGACTCATCCATAATGTCGAGAAGGTTCATTACCGATAGCATTCCGGACGTACCGCCACTGGTCCCTAGGGATGGCCCAGCTTTCATTACCTCGGTCAATGACGCCTATGAGGATCCTATCCTTAGTCACTTCAGCAAAGCTGAGTTTACCCATTACGGGGGCGTGTTGCTGCCGCTTCGGGTGAGGTTTTAAACCCACGTCCCATCTCTGGCGTTTGAAGGGGTTTCCATTTACCCTCTTTGGTGCGTAATCGCTGTGGAAGTTCGGTAAGATAGCTTCAGCCATCTCCACCGTCTTTCTAGCATTCGGCGATAGCGTCTCTTGTGAAATACCCTCGTATTTCTTCAAAATTCTTGCGGCCGCTCTTTTGTCCAAGTACTCAGAGCGACTGGGAGATGTCTTTTGGGGTAAATTTCGACCCGTAGTTACCATCGCGGTCGTTCCCTTATATGGATCTCTGGGGCCAGGTCGTGAGACCACTGCCACAGACGTTAAAGACTTGATTTCGGTACCGGCACATTCTGGGGCTTTAGCATCAGCCGTTGTTGGCTTCACCGTGTTTGTACCGGTACTTACTTTGGGGATTGCCCCCTTGTTATCCAGAGCTAATCGACTCGTAGTTGCCATCGCTGTCGATCTCTCGGCTGATAAAGGAATGGAGTTTGTCCTCCGACGTTGCGTTCTCGCTTGCTCCAGCATTTTCCTCCTCTGCTGTGCAGCATACATTGTTATATCTTTAGTTTTAGGGTTTTTGTTACTATCTTTCATCTTGTTCGTACGACCCCTCGCCGGGCAAGGCCAGTTTAGGGTCAAAGGAAGAGTAAGGGGAATGTATCGTCCACCGCGGCAGAGCCCCATACCGCGGTAAGGCCATAGTTACTCTCCGAGGCGGCCCGGTATCAGAGAGGATCCGTTCGATTACAGCCACGATTTGCCTCCCAGCTGCAAACGTCCAATGGACACGTGGTCGCATAACACCCTGGATTGGGAGGGGGAAGATCTTAGTCGTCGCGCCAGAGAGGCTTCGCTTCTCTCGTGATGTAGTACCGGCGGCGCTATGATCACAAGGGCAGCGTAGCCCTGTGGCTATCGACTTAAGCCCTCGTACCGCGGCAAGGTGTCCAGCCTTCACGAGGGCGTTATTCCCGAAACTTGGGCGCGAATTTTCTTGCATGGCAGGTTAATTCGCCGTTTTAGTCTTTCTGTCATAAACGAGTACTCTGATCAGGAGTCGATTAGAGCTCTTGCTGAAAAACTAGTGTTTTTATAGTGTATATTTACACGAGCTGTACCTAAAAGCACACCTGTGCTTGTATTAGCATGGCAAGACTGAACTTGATTATCATTTGTTTTAGAGTTTTGTCTCTCTTGTGCCTGTTTGGAAGTTGAGGCTCTATCGTGGTCATCTGAGCTCCGACTATGCGCGGATGTCTTTGACTGACTTTTTGGTATATGCAGGAGGATGTTATGACGATGATGACATGTCATGCAATTGTACCCATTTGTACATTTTGAAACCGTATGCCGTGAGGACAAACAGTTCAGGCAGCTGTTGTTCTTTTTAATAAAGTCCACTCGACGAGAGGGTGTAAGTTTTTTGAACTTGTCACAATTATGTAGTTTGTGACTATTTGAGCGGCACATCTGGCAAAAGAAGTGCTTTATGTTGGTTTGGAAGGCCCCAACCTTTTTTTGATGGGGCTAAGGGGAATGTTTGTGGGGCTGGGGTTTTGACGTCTTTGAGGGCTGGTTACTTCTATGGCCGGATACGTTTTCCAACGCTAAAAACCTATCTGACAAGAACTTGTTCATATCCTCCCATTTGAATATTTCCGTCTTGTTCCCTAAAACCTATTCCCATAGTGAAAGGCTGCTCTCGGGAAACTTTTCTGCGCACAAATATACAAAAAGTGCATCCCAAAAATCAGTTTTATGGCTTTTTAAGGCTGTTATGCAATTATTTAATTCTAATTGTAAATCCTTAATTGATTTTCCGCAATCAGTTTAAATTGGCTTAATACTAAACACGGGGTCTAATTGGGCCTTTACCAAACTACGTTTGTTTTCATAACGCTCATTTAAATTTTTCCACGCTATGTCAAATCCTGCATTTGTAAGTGGGGCATCGCAAACAATGTCGTATGCTTCCCCTTGTGTTTTCTGGGTGAGGTGGAATAACTTTTCCACAGGGCTAAGATTTTTATTAACTATATATATGGCCGTAAACATATCTCGGAACGTAGGCCATGAGATATAATCACCCTTGAAAACTGCCATGTCGCATGGCGGAAGGCGAATTTTGTGTTCGCTGATTGGCGCACTGTCGGTCTCCTTTTTGCCTTTTGATTGGAGTTGTTCCGACAACTTACCCATTGTAGTTAAGCATTTTAAGTATGCTCCATAAGAAACTTTATATTTTTTCTTAATGGACGCTATTTCTGCTGTTTTTCCTACAAAGTCGGCAAATCTTCATAAGCATCCCTAAACTTTTCCCATTTAATTTTTAATTCCCCCTGCTGAATTCCCAGAGAAATTTTTGAATGGTCGCTTATGGGTTGCTCGCTGAAATCGGTCTCGAATTCTATAATCGATTCCGCTCTTTGAGTAAATGACTCCATTTTCAATTTTATAGTTTAATTGGCCGAAATCGGTAAACAGATAGAAATCAGATTAGATTTAATGTATACCTTTGAAATCTGGAGAAAAAGGACAATCGCAAAATAAAATGACTCACGGATTTGTTATTTGCAATTATATATATTGGTAATTATTTTAAAATCTCTTTAATTTTTTATTGCAGGCTATTTACTTGCACGTGAGTGTACTTTTTCTTCTGCAGTTTCGCCACCCAACAAAAATCTACTTCATGTGCAACAACAACACTATATGAAGTTTGTGAAATGTTTGTTTGAGTACTTTGTAAAAGAAAAGACCAATAAAGTCTTACTAGTGCAAAAAGTGCGATTAATAATTAATCTAAATTGAAAAGAAAGAAAACTTTCAAAACGTTTAAATGTTCACCCAAAATGTGTAACAACAAAAAAAAAAAAAATAGTGCAATAGTTAAAATGGTTATATGAACCGAAATATAATGTTGTTGTTGTTATTGTCACACAAACAAGTAAACAAGAAAAAGTGAGGTTATTGCAACCTGAAAATAGTGCAGTGCTTGCGGCAGAGATATGTATATATATATGTATATATGGGTCATTCCATAAAATTTTTACAACCCAAAACATAGATTTGCCCGAAACAATTTTTTTTATGATCTGGATGAAAAACAAATCGACACGTATTTTTTTATTTTACCGCATTATGCGAAATTTTCGAGTAATAATTTTTCAAACTTTTCGAAATCGAAAAAATACGGCAGTTAGAACATATTTTAAAGGGTTGCTGTTTTAAAACGAGTTGTCATACAAAAACGAAATTTACAGGTTATCTTAATAATCGTTCACACTTTTTAAATATAAATAAATACAATTTTTTTTTTTTCATACAAAATAAAATAAATTTTTTTTTTTAATAATCAAAAATCAATAGCGAAAAAAAGCCATGCTTAAGGTTGTTTATATTTAAACCAAAATAAGTGTACGGTTTGTAGAACATGTCATTAAAATTTCATAGTGGGTAGCGAAATAGTTTTTTTGCAAAAACTATTTGTTTACAACCACCTCAGCTCTAAGCATGCAATATACCATACAAGGCCGATGGCGGGCACTATTTTTGTATAATAATTTATATGAGTTGATATTTTTTTCAACATATTCGAATGCACTATTTCAACATCTATAACGAATAAAAGCTCTAAGTAAAAACATTAATTTGTTTAACCAAAAACCGAACAAAATTTAAAAGTTTTATTTTTTTAGAAAAGGTTTTATCCAGCTTTGGTTTGTGTGAGGTGGGCAAATTTCGACTGATAGAATTTGAGGTAATTAAAATCTGAAAACAAACACTTTAAGCAAAATTATTTGAGAAAGATATACCACATTCTATTTTTATATACGTCAGAGCATTATTTGCAGTACTGCTCGCCTACGCTATGTGCTTTTATGTTGTTGTTGTATTAACACGCATTACGACGCATTAAATTTATGGCGTTTTCTTTTCTAGAAAAAGTGTTGCCCTGTAGATTTTTCTCAGCACTCTCTAAGACTTATAGGTTCATTTCACAAAAAAATATCTTATAAGTAGGCAAAGGGACACCACTATCTACAAATTAAGCCATTTTGATAGGCGCCAAATTGCCGAGGACAAAAGTTACAGTTTAAGAGGGCAACATTAGGGCAACATTTTGTCGAGAAAAGAAAACGCCATTAGCAATTCAAAAATATTGCTACTGCGCAATGTATTACTAATTTAGTGCAAATCTTTTTCTGAGCAGGACTGGGGAACTTAATTAAATTTGCAGATTTCGGAATTGTAGTTACGAGTTATAACTTTAATAGCTCAGTGATTTTTTTAATTTTGCTTTGGAAAATGTCAGCAAGTAAATTCAATACTCGTTGCAGTAACCCTTTCAAAAAAAAAATCGCATACTTCAAAAGCACATAGAACTTACTTGCGTCGGGCATCGAAATATATGTGTGAACAATTCAAATGCTTGTGCCCAACAGATCTCCTGTGCCGTTCTTGCAGACGTGATTTCAGCAAATTTACTCATTCAGAACCAACTTGCGAAGAATCGGAATATTCTGATACAGATGATATTGATTCTCTTTTTGAATGTGACAGTGAGGTAAGTTAGCAGTGGCAAAATAACTTTCATTAGAATTGTTTAATCCCTAATTTTAATTCAGGAGGAAGGAAAGTACAGTACCCTGTCTCTAAATGAAATGAAACTTCAACTCCATGATTCTAAAACATCTCAACAAGAAAAAATTAAGTTGATAAATCTTTTAGACACAAAATGGAGTATAAACAAGACAGCAAAAATGATAAATACCTCGCGATACCTTGTCTCAAAGGCGCGAAAATTGCGAGTAGTGGAAATTTCTTCTTTGAATAACAAAGGAAATAGTAAGATTTTGTTTGCGTTTCATGTAAGAAGCACTAAGCAAATTCCAAACTCTTTTCAGAAAAAGCTATCTCTGAGGAAAAAAAAAATATGGTTCAAAAGTTTTTCGAAAACGATGACATAAGTTATCTGATGCCGGGACAGAAAGATAAGAAATCAGTTAAAATCGATGGAAAATCAATTATTTTTCAAAAGCGTCTTGTGTTGGGAAACCTTAAAGAAATTTATTCAAAATTCAGTGCTGATAATCCTGATATAAAAATTGGCCTATCTAAATTTTGCTCTTATAGACCACCTCATTGCATTTTAGCAGGTTCCGGAGGCACACATACGGTTTGCAAATGCCCTATCCATGAAAACATGAGACTTATGACATTAGGTAAGAAATCCTAGGGATATTCGAATACAAAAAACATTAGGTACATATATGCTTCTAACGATATTTTAGGCAGTAATTTGGTGTTACTAATGAGAAAGGAAGAACTGCCAGTAATTAACTACGAGGACGTGATATTGCTCTCAGTGTGCCCCAATCCAAAGGAGGAATGTTTTTTCAGTTTATGCAGTGAGTGTTCAATTTCAAAAACACTCGAGGACCTGCTCCGTTCAATATTTCAAAAATACCAAATTAGTGAAGTTAG
This sequence comes from Campiglossa producta, assembly GCA_964058755.1. Taxonomy (NCBI): domain Eukaryota; kingdom Metazoa; phylum Arthropoda; class Insecta; order Diptera; family Tephritidae; genus Campiglossa; species Campiglossa producta. The sequence continues at coordinate 82,347,497 of CAXKVI010000002.1, forward strand.
TTATAAAAGTTGGGCTTCACAACCTAGAACATCATTGAAAACCATAAATATTTCTAGCGAAAGCTTTATCTACAACTATTGTTCGGGCAGTAAAACATTTCTTAAGCATTCCTTTATAGCAAAAGAGCAAACCAGTTATTACAAAACTTAAAAAAAAACTTGCAGACCGACCAATGTTTAGTGACGTGTGATTTTGCTGAAAATTATGCTTTTGTTTTACAAAACGCAGTTACAGGCTTTCACTGGAATAATGACCAGGCAACAATTTTTCCAATTGTGTTCTACTACAATGATACTGGAAAAATTAAGCATCAAACACTTATTTTCATTTCCGATTGCAAGAAGCATGACTCGGTAGCCGTTTACATGTTTTTAAAATCGCTAAATGAGTTTTTATCAACTTACTATTTAAATACACGCAAGATTATTTACTTTTCTGATGGAGCTCCGCAGCAATTTAAAAATGTGAAACACTTCACAACGATATACCACCATCAACAGGACTTTGGTCGATCTGCAGAATGGCACTTCGATGCCACAGCACACGGAAAAGGTCCATGCGATGGAGCAGGTGGCGCTTTAAAAAGAAAAGCTCGAAAAGCTAGCCTCCAGATGACGTCAGATAATCAAATTAGTGCTGCATATGAACTTTATGAATGGGCTGAGAAAAATGGAACTTTTTCTAACATCAAGGTAGCTTTTCGCAGCGAGAATGATTACGAAACTGCAGCTGAATTTTTGAAAGAGCGATTTAACAATTGCCGAACTATACCAGGAACCCAGAAGCTTCATTTCGTACAACCAGAATCGAACATTCAATTGAAGACCAAAATTTACTCTGCTTGCGAAAAATTTAAAATCGTGAATTTTCGTAAATTATTATTATTTATTTATAAAATATTCTGCTATTTGAAATATTTTTTTAAATTGAATTATTATTATTTTGTTGTATGTTAAACTTACTTGTTTATCGATAAGTATTAAAAAATAAAATGTATGAGTTTTGTTCGGTGTTTAGTTAAACAAATTAATGTTTTTTACTTACAGCTTTTATTCGTTATAGATGTTGAAATAGTGCATTCGAATATGTTGAAAAAAATATCAACTCATATAAATTATTATACAAAAATAGTGCCCACCATCGGCCTTGTATGGTATATTGCATGCTTAGAGCTGAGGTGGTTGTAAACAAATAGTTTTTGCAAAAAAACTATTTCGCTACCCACTCTGAAATTTTAATGGCATGTTCTACAAACCGTACACTTATTTTGGTTTAAAAATAAACAACCTTAAGCATGGCTTTTTTTCGCTATTGACTTTTGTTTATTAAAAAAAAAAATTTATTTTCTTTTGTATGAAAAAAAAAAAAAAAATTGTATTTATTTATATTTAAAAAGTGTGAACGATTATTAAGATAACCTGTAAATTTCGTTTTTGTATGACAACTCGTTTTAAAACAGCAACCCTTTAAAATATGTTCTAACTGCCGTATTTTTTCGATTTCGAAAAGTTTGAAAAATTATTACTCGAAAATTTCGCATAATGCGGTAAAATAAAAAAATACGTGTCGATTTGTTTTTTATCCAGATAATAAAAAAAATTGTTTCGGGCAAATCTATGTTTTGGGTTGTAAAAATTTTATGGAATGACCCATATACATGATATAAATACTATAGGTAAAACCAAAATGTATTCAACAAAGTGTGCTTGAATTTGACGTTGCTCTCAATCGGAACCAGGGTATAATGTCAAACAGAAAAAATATTTTAACCCACTTGAAAACAATATTTTCCGTTTACAAACTTTTAGGAAAATTTGTAAATTAACTTTTGTTTTAAATTTTCAATATTTATATTTTACCTTTAATTCAAATAAGCAATATTCGGTAGCAAATTTAGAAGTATTTTATTGGTAGTGAAAAAAACTTCGGTGCCAGTAAAGAACGGTTGGAATTCTACTGTTTTATAAGCTAAGGTAAGAAAACTGTAACCAAACATATTTTACAAAAATCGCGGATGATATAAGAGTAAATTATTGCTAATATTAATGAGGAGAAAATGATACCCAATTTTCATGTGGTGCACCATAAAGGATTAATTCATTTGTTTACATTCGTTTGACATTATAGCCCCTTACAAGAGAAAATATTTAACTGTCAATCACACTTTGTTGAAGACATTTTGGGTAAAACCGTTCTCTCTTTTGATTTTGTTTTGACGTTTCTAAGCAATAAAAGATGTGTCAGTATATAAGTCAAATAGAAAAAAAATATTCAAAAAATTTAAAATAAGAAAAATTTCAAAAAAATCAAAAAAATATTTTCCAATTTACACTGCACGTTTAGGTGGACGCTTGGACACTATAAAATGGCAGGAAATGAGATGGTAGATTAGCCTGCTAGAGGGGCACATCCGCTCCGCTTTTACAGTTCTTATTTTTAACAATTCTAGCAATAGTTCTAATCGCAAATTGAAGAAAAATGAAAATAAATTATTTTGATTTGTAATTTATTTGATTGAAAAAACCAAACAGAAAAGACGTGGCAACAAATAAATGAGTATGAGAATTGCTTAAAAATGTCACTAGTGTCATTAACGGTTTTACCTGTAGTATTTATATCATGTATATATATCTAATATCTTTAAACGAGTAAATCTTGTATATTTGTATTTTTGTATGTTCGGACTATCTCGAGAACCGCTTGACCGATTGGGATGAAATTTGGCACAAAGATAGTATGATGGATTCTAAGACTACCCACTTTAGGGTTGCCACTTGGGGCGGTTTACAGGGTTGCCACCTATCCCATTTTTTTTAAATTATGGAGCAAGATATGCCAATATGGGTATCATATGAAAGGTATTTTCGGCGAGATACCAACTAAAATATTTTCAAGTAGAGTTGCCACCTAGGGTTGCCACCTTACCACAATATATTTGTATATCCGGTACTATCTCGAGAATCGCTTGACCGAATTGGCTGAAATTTGGCATGGTGATAGTATGATCGATTTTAAGACTACCCACTTTAGGGTTGCCACTTGGGGCGGTTTACAGGGTTGCCACCTATCCATTTTTTTTAATTATGGAGCAAGAAATGCCAATATGGGTATCAATGAAAGGTATTTTCGGCGAGATACCAACTAAAATATTTTCAAGTAGGGTTGCCACCTAGGGTTGCCACCTTACCACAATATATTTCTATATCCGGTACTATCTCGAGAACCGCTTGACCGATTTGGATGAAATTTGGTATGTAGATAGTATGATTGATTCTAAGACTATCAATTTGGGGGTTGCCACGTCATCATTTGGGATAATTTTTGGGTTATTTTGGGAACATCTGAGGGACTATTCAAGGATTATTTTGGGATCATTTTTGGATAATTTTGTGGTAATTTTCGAATCATTTAGGGTACATTTAAGGGTGTTTTTGGGGTAATTTGTGAATTATTTTTGGACCAATTTGGGATCATTTTAGGGTCATTTTGGGATCATTTTTGGGTAGTTTTGGGTATCAAAGTAAAGGTATTGTCGCCGACATACCAGCTAAAATATTTTCAAGTAGGGTTGCCACCCAGGGTTACCATTTTACCGTATTGTAATTGTATTTTGTATTTTGGGATCATATTTGGATATTTTAGGATTATTTTGAGAACATCACTTTGGGATAATTTTGGGGCTTGCTTGAGATCATTTTGGGTTCAATTTCGGATTAATTTGGTACAATTTTGGGTAATTTTCGGTTCATTTTGGAGCCATTTTTGGATAATTTTTGTATCATTTTGGGATAATTTTTGGGTTACTTTGGGAACATTTGAGGGTCTTTTTGGGGTGGTTTTGGGATTATTTTAGGATATATTTGGGATCATTTTGGTGTATTTTTTGGATCGTTTAGTGTGCATTTAAGGGTATTTTTGGGGTAATTTGGGAATTATTTTTGGACCAATTTGGAATAATTTTAGGTTCATTTTCGGATCATTTTTGGGTCGTTTTGGGTTCAATTTCGGATCATTTTGGGAACATTTAAGGGTCTTTTTGGGATCATTTTCGGATTATTTTTGGATTATTTTAGGGTCATTTTGGGATCATTTTGGGTAAGTAAATTTAGTGCTAAATTGATAGCACCGAGCAAGCTCGGTCACCCAGGTACTATATATATATATGTATATATAGTTGTGTATAAAAAGGCCATAAACACAACTAAGCTTAACAATTTAAATTCACTTAAAAAAATTAGTGCGGTTGAAATTATAACCACGTACCTTGTTTGTTGTTGTTGCGGTGGTGATTTTTGCTGGAAATTTTGTTGCGCCAAATATTCTCGAAGGCCCTTTCAGGGAACTAGTGATTAAGTGGTTGTGTGCCTGTTGTTACTGCCAAATCTTTCGCTGCTATTTTGGACTGTATAGTGATAATATTGGCCAGTAAATTGAATTGATTTAGGCCAGTTGGTTGTTAATAGGTCGCTGGTGCCTTCTCACGGTGAGATAGGACCAATGTTTATACCGTCGCTCGGGAGGTATAATATAGAAATAAACAAAGAAACAAGGCAGAATGATTAGTGTTAATAATCACAACAAGTCTCTTTATTGTTTTTTTGTTAATATTTTGTACAATAGATTACCTTAAATGTAGTGGGTGATTGTGACAACGGCAGCAGGCAGGTCCTTTCTCCTTGATAGTAAAAAATGGAATAAGACTGGAAAGTTGATCTCGGCTCTGCCGGATCGGAGATCGCACGGAGGTTTTCCACTGGATATTGGATATCCAAAGGAAAACTCTGTTACCCGTGTTTTCTTTGGTGTATGTGTGCATATACATGACAGCGTTTGCATGTATATGCAACATTATAAATATTCGCATTAGGGTGTACCTATTGTTCATAATAAATATTTTAGGCTCCGACCTAAACAATTTTTATGTTTGTGATTTCTGTTTTCGAGAAAAAAAAATTGCTGCGAATATTTTTAGTTGACGGAAAGCCATATGAAATAATAATTTTAGGTCATAAATATGCATACGTACCACCATTATAAGATCGAAGTTGCGAAATTTTTTCAAACACAGTAGTCCATTTATCGGACTTCGGTAGATTACTTCTAGAAATTTTAGTGATTTCTACCGTTTGAGACAAAGTTGCTGATAGGCTCCCTATTTAAAATTTAAAAATCGACAACATATTTAATATGTACTTAAATTTTGAACTAAACCAAGTGGTTAGCGGTCGTCTTGAATTTTACTGAAGGCAACAACTGATTTCTATTCATATGTACATATGTATTAACTTTTAAAAGGGCAGATTTGCTCCCCGAGCCCCAAACAAGTCTAGACCAAATTAAATAGAAAAATCAATATATATTTTTTCTTTAAATCAAATAAAAAATCCATATAAAGTGTCTTAAATATTTCTAAGTTATGGTTAAAGAAAAAAGCTAGAAAATCCTCAAACTTTTTTTGACCTAACCAGAATTTGTAATTTACCCCCACTAAAAAGATTTAAAAACACGCCATGTATAATAAATTTCTATAAATAGAACTAATATTTCTGCAAAATGAACCTTTCAATCTTTCACTCAACAAGCTCCTCCTTTTATTAGAGAAACTATTTTCATTTTCTCGCTCATTGCCCACGGCTTGAATTGGTGATTTGAAAATGAATTCGTAGATAAAGCAGTTGAGCAGTGGTTAGCGCATCGGATAGCGAGCGAACTGTGGTTGGTTCTCGAGAACAGCTCCGGGCTACAATTTTTATACCTTTCATGAACATGAAATGGTATTATAACTTTGGTGCGATGTTTGTAAATATGAGAAGAAGAAGAGATAGACCCATCAATAAGTATACCGAAATGATCAGGATGACGAGATGAGTTGATTTAGCCATGTCCGTCTGTCCGTCTGTCCGTCTGTCTGTTTGAACGCAAACTAGTCCCTCAATTTTTGAGATATCTGGCTGAAATTTTGTATGTGGCCACCATTTTGTAATATAGGAATCATTTGTCGGAACTGACAAGATCGGACCAGTATAACATATAGCCCCCATACAACCGATTGTTCAGTTATAAGGTTTTTTGGCCAAAACTTCCGCAATTAAAAAGTTAGGAACGTAAAATTTTGCAACTCGAGTACTTTCTATTTATGTAGTGTATATAGTGAAAATCAACAAGATCGGGCAAATGTAACATATAGCCCCCATACAACCGATTGTTCAGATATAAGGTTTCTTGGCCAAAACTTCTGCAATTAAAAAGTTAGGAACGTAAAATTTAACAACTCGAGTACTTTATATTTATGTAGTGTATATAGTGAAAATCAACAAGATCGGGCAAATGTAACATATAGCCCCCATACAACCGATTGTTCAGATATAAGGTTTTTTGGCCAAAACTTCTGCAATTAAAAAGTTAGGACCGTAAAATTTTGCAACTCGAGTACTTTCTATTTATGTAGTGTATATAGTGAAAATCAACAAGATCGGGCATATGTAACATATAGCCCCCATACAACCGATTGTTCAGATATAAGGTTTTTTGACCAAAACTTCTGCAATTAAAAAGTTAGGAACGTAAAATTTTGCAACTCGAGTACTTTCTATTTATGTAGTGTATATAGTGAAAATCAACAAGATCGGGCAAATGTAACATATAGCCCCCATACAACCGATTGTTCAGATATAAGGTTTCTTGGCCAAAACTTCTGCAATTAAAAAGTTAGGAACGTAAAATTTTGCATCTCGAGTACTTTCTATTTATGTAGTGTATATAGTGAAAATCAAAAAGATCGGGCAAATGTAACATATAGCCCCCATACAACCGATTGTTCAGATATAAGGTTTTTTGGCCAAAACTTCTGCAATTAAAAAGTTAGGAACGTAAAATTTTGCAACTCGAGTACTTTCTATTTATGTAGTGTATATAGTGAAAATCAACAAGATCGGGCATATGTAACATATAGCCCCCATACAACCGATTGTTCAGATATAAGGTTTTTTGACCAAAACTTCTGCAATTAAAAAGTTAGGAACGTAAAATTTTGCAACTCGAGTACTTTCTATTTATGTAGTGTATATAGTGAAAATCAACAAGATCGGGCAAATGTAACATATAGCCCCCATACAACCGATTGTTCAGATATAAGGTTTCTTGGCCAAAACTTCTGCAATTAAAAAGTTAGGAACGTAAAATTTTGCATCTCGAGTACTTTCTATTTATGTAGTGTATATAGTGAAAATCAAAAAGATCGGGCAAATGTAACATATAGCCCCCATACAACCGATTGTTCAGATATAAGGTTTTTTGGCCAAAACTTCCGCAATTAAAAAGTTAGAAACGTAAAATTTTGCAACTCGAGTACTTTCTATTTATGTAGTGTATATAGTGAAAATCAACAAGATCGGGCAAATGTAACATATAGCCCCCATACAACCGATTGTTCAGATATAAGGTTTTTTGGCCAAAACTTCTGCAATTAAAAAGTTAGGAACGTAAAATTTTGCAACTCGAGTACTTTCTATTTATGTAGTGTATATAGTGAAAATCAACCAGATCGGGCAAATGTAAAATATAGCCCCCATACAACCGATTGTTCAGATATAAGGTTTTTTGGCCAAAACTTCTGCAATTAAAAAGTTAGGAACGTAAAATTTTGCAACTCGAGTACTTTCTATTTATGTAGTGTATATAGTGAAAATCAACAAGATCGGGCAAATGTAACATATAGCCCCCATACAACCGATTGTTCAGATATAAGGTTTTTTTGGCCAAAACTTCTGCAATTAAAAAGTTACGAACATAAAATTTTGCAACATGAGTACTTTCAATTTATGTAGTGTGTAGAGGAAAATCAAGAAGATCGGGTAAATATAACATATAGCCCCATACAACCGGTTGTTCCGATATAAGGTTTTTTGGCCAATACTTCCGCATTTAAAAAGTTAGGAACGTAAAATATTGCACCTTTAGTACTTTCTACATATGTAATGTGTATAGTGTAAGTCAGTACAATTGAACACGTATAATATATAGCCTCCATACAAACGATTGTTCCGATAACTCGGATCCTATTATTTTGTAAGTTTTTTTAAATTATAACAAAGATGTGTAATGTGTATAGTAAATATAGTTAAATTGACACAGGCTGTACTGGGTATCGAACAGTGAAAATCGTGACGCTTATTCATGAAAGGTATATAGCCTTCGGCACAGCCGAAGACAGCTTTCCTTACTTGTTTTTCATTCAAAATAGTTTTTTCTGTTTTAAAACATCTTTAGGTATATATGAGTATTTCTAATCTTGATTTTTTATAAGCTCATTAAATTTTCATAAGACATATTTTTATAAAAAAAAAATACTGCAAATATTTTTAGATAACGGACAGCCATATCAAATGAGATAACCGCTTATTCAATTTGGGTTTTTTGGTAAGTTTTTCCAAAAATTAAAATTTTTTTAAACATACCCTCATATTCATAAAAAATAAAATTGGTTTATAAAGCTTTTTAAAATAACATTTTCATACAAATTTCGAATAAGAGCTTAATAAACCTTTTATATTTTTTATGAATAAGGGGGATAGTGTTCTGTTTATCGGAATTCGGTAGATTATTTCTATATATTTTGGAATATAAAAATCGATAATTTTTTCACAGGTCCTTAAATTTTGTACTAAACGAAGTGGTTAGAGGTCGTCTAAAATAATGCTAAAGACATCAACTCATTTCTATTCATTCAGATTTACAACGGAACACCAAACAAGTATAGACAAAATTTGACCACTTTTGAATAAAATTGAAAAAAAAAAATCAATATAAAATGTCTTTTTAAAAATTTCTATGTTATGGTTACAGCTAGAAAACCCTCCAACGGTTTTAGCAAAAGGCTACATTTTGCCCGGTTTCACCACTTTTGAATTATTTTTTTTTTAATCAATATATGTACCTACATTTTTTTTTTCAAATTCAAATCCAAAATCAATATAAAATGTCTTTTTAAACATTTCTGAGTTATGGTTAAGGAAAAAAGCTAGAAAACCCTCAAACTATTTTTGCATAAGGCTAGATTTTAAGAGGTTTAACCACTTTTGAATAACTTTTTTTTTCAATCAACATACCCACATTTTTTTTCAAAAACCAAATCAAAAATCGATATGAAATGTCTCTTTAAATATCTCTAAGTTACGGAAAAGGAAAAAAGCTAGAAAATCCTCAAAGGCTATATTTTGCCCGGTTTCACCACTTTTGAATAATTTTTTTTTTTAATCAATATACCTTCATTTTTTTTCAAAAATCAATATAAAATGTCTTTTTAAATATTTTTAAGTTATGGTTGAGGAAAATAGCTTAAAAACCCCTCAAACTGTTTTTGCATAAGGCTAGATTTTAAGAGGTTTAACCACTTTTGAATAACTTTTTTTTTAAATCAACATACACAATTTTTTTTTTTAAATCAAATAAAAAATCGATATGAAATTCCTTTTTAAATATTTCTAAGTTACGGAAAAGGAAAAAAGCTCGAAAATCCTCAAAGGCTACATTTTGTCCGGTTTCACCACTTTTGAATAATTTTTTTTAAATCAATATACCTACTGTTTCACTATTTATGAGCTCTAGGCCTATTTTAAATAAAACAACTCGATTTTGTTGTTGGTATTTATTCAATATTTAGAGCTCAAAAATAGTGAAACAATATATATATATTTACTAACGGCCAATAAACAAATTAACTATATCAATATACCTACAATTTTTTTTCAAAAATCAATATAAAATGTCTTTTTAAATATTTCTAAGTTATGGTTAAGGAAAAAAGCTAGAAAACCCTCAAACTGTTTTTGCAAAAGGCTACATTTTGCCCGGTTTCACCACTTTTGAATTATTTTTTTTTTAATCAGAAATCAAATAAAAAATCAATATAAAATGTCTTTTTAAATATTTAAGTTACGGAGAAAGAAAAAAGCTAGAAAATCCTCAAAGGCTACATTTTGCCCGTTTTCACCACTTTTGAATAATTTTTTTTTTTTTTAAATAAATATACCAACAATTTTTTTCAAAAATCAATTTAAAGTGTCTTTTTAAATATTTGAAAATTATGGTTGAGGAAAAAAGCTTAAAAACCCTCAAACTGTTTTTGCATAAGGCTAGATTTTGCCCGGTTTAACCACTTTTGAATAACTTTTTTTTTTTAAATCAACATACCCACATTTTTTTTAAATCAAATCAAAAATCGATATGAAATGTCTTTTTAAATATTACGAAGTTATGGCTAAGGAAAAAGGCTAGAAAATACTCAAACTATTTTTGCAAAAGGCTACATTTTGCCCGGTTTCACCACTTTTGAATATTTTTTTTTTTTTAATCAATATACGTACAATTTTTTTCAAAAATCAAATCAAAAATCGATATGAAATATCTTTTTAAATATTTTTAAGTTATGGTTAAGGAAAAAAGATAGAAAAACCTTTAACAGTTTTTGCAAAGGCTAAATTTTGGCCGATTTTACCACTTTGAATACATTTTTTTTTTTAAATCAATATACCTACATTTTTTTTTAAATCAAATCAAAAATCAATTTAAAATGTCTTCTAAATATTGCTAAGTTATGGATAAAGAAAAAAGCTAGAAAAACCTTTAACTGTTTTTGCAAAAGCCTAGATTTGCCCTAACCAGCATTTGTAATTTACCAACACTAAAAAGACGAAAAGAAGCCATGTATAATAAATTTCTATAAATAGAACTCATTTCAACAAAATGAATTTCATTCTTTCACTCAATAAGCTCCTCCTATTATTAGAGAAATTATTTTCACTCCCTCGCTCATTGAGTACTTGGGTCCATTATTTGTATTAATAGTCTAACTTTGTTGTTACCAACAGGTTATCATAACCTCTAACGAGATTTTTAGCCGAGCTTCTCTTTCCAACTTGTGGTGTGTTGCTTTTGAGTTTTTCCTACAAGTTGGCGGGACCTACAGTTTTTTGCCGACTCCGAACGGCAAAGCAAATGAATTTTTTGCTGAGAAGCTTCTCATGGTAGAAATACACGCGGAGAGTTTGCCAAACTACTGCCGAGGGGCGACCCCGTTTAGAAAAATTCTTTTTCTAAACAATTTTTGATGGTACTTTTGCCGGGCATCGAACCGCCACGACTTGGTGTAGAAGGCCGAACACTTAACCTCTACACCACGGCGGCCGCCAATTTGTTGTTGGTATATTGTTAATTTTTAAAATTCTGATTCTCATAAAGCCTAATTGCAGAATTTGATAACTGCTTTGTGCATAAGATAATGGCGCGGCGGTGAGCGTATGGAATACGGTGTGCACAGGTGCAAGACTCGGTTGCGGAATTTTCCTTGTTTTTTCTTAAATTATGTTTTTTTTATATTAAAATCCATTTAATCTTAACTATTACAATTTACTTAATTTTCAACCTAATATTTTTTTGTTCTTCACCTGCTCAAAACGATCGCATAAATTAGTGGCTATTTGTTAAGCACAATCTCATCATCCGATTATTCAAGTGCAACATAAATTCTCGAAAACCGAATATTTGCATGGCATTTGCCATAAACAATTTTGGAAAGGGCTGCTGTAATTTAATATTTTTATTATATAATAACAGCCACTATTTGTTAAATTCTTTGATGACCTCATTTTGCCTATAGATGAGTTTTCAAAGTATACATTTAAGTTGGTCGAGGTTCGGCCACGGGCCTAAAGGCAGCTATTGACAAAAATTTGATCAGATGTTTGAATAAGTTCAACTATTTTAAATTGGTCGAATTTCGACCACGGGATATACTAGTTTATATTAATAGTCTAACTTTGTTGTTGGCATATTGTTAATTTTTAAAATTCTGATTCTCATTCTGCAATTAGGAATTTGATAACTGCTTTGTGCATATGGTAATGGCACGGCGGGGAGCGTACGGAATACGGTGTGCACAGGTGCAAGACCCGGTTGCGGAATTTTCCTTGTTTTTTTCTTAAATTATGTTTTTTTTATATTAAAAACCCTTTAATCTTAACTATTACAATTTACTTAATTTTCAACCTAATATTTTTTTGTTCTTCACCTGCTCAAAACGATTGCATAAATTAGTGGCAACATAAAATCTTGAAAACCGAATATTTGCATGGCATTTGCCATAAATAATTTTGGCAAGGGCTGCTGTAATTTAATATTTTTATTATATAATAACAGCCACTATTTGTTAAATTCTTTGATGGCCTCATTTTGCAAAAACTGCTTGAGGGGGTTTCCATTCGTTTTCCTTGATCATAACTTGGCAATATTTAAAAGACACTTTATATTGATTTTTTATTTGATAAAAAAAAAAATATATAAATTGATTTAAAAAAAAAATCTATTAAATTTTGTCTGGACTTAATGAGGGTTCGGGTTGCAAATCTGCCCTTTTAAAAGTTAATACATATGTACATATGAATAGAAATCAGTTGTTGCCTTCAGTAAAATTTAAGACGACCGCTAACCATTTGGTTTAGTTCAAAATTTAAGTACATATTAAATATGTTGTCGATTTTTATATTTTAAATAGGGAGTCTATCAGCAACTTTGTCTCAAACGGTAGAAATCACTAAAATTTATAGAAGTAATCTACCGAAGTCCGATAAATAGACTACTGTGTTTGAAAAAATTTCGCAACTTCGATCTTATATTATTAAAAATTAGACAAAAAAAACCCAAATTGAATAAGCGGTTACCGAATTTCTATAATGGGTGGCATGTATGCATATTTATGACCTAAAATTTTTATTTCATATGGCTTTCCATCAACTAAAAATATTCGCAGCAATTTGTTTTTCTCGAAAATAGAGATCACAAACATAAAAATTTTAAAAAAGTCAAGATAAGAAATATTTATATATTGAAAAAATAAAAACAATTTTCAATGACAAAAAATAAATAAAAAAATTGCCCGATAGCTGTACTTGAACCATCAACCGCTCGACTACTACCCCCGACGCTTCCCACTGGGCTATCGCTTTATGTACAAATTGATTGTCAGATAACCAATTCAAGTGGCGTGAGAAATTTTCATTCGCTTATTACAGTTAAATGAAGCAGTATTGGTTAAAATTTAAATGCTTATGCACTTCTTTAGAGGAATACCACCAAATCCATTCGCATTTTATAAAAATGTATGCATATTTAGTATGGGTTTAAGCTTGGCAATTATTTATATGACAAATTTGTTAGCCTATTAATATAATAGATAATGGACTCAAGTACTCAATGACCGAGGGAGTGAAAATAATTTCTCTAATAATAGGAGGAGATTAACGAGTGAAAGAATGAAATTCAATTTGTAGAAATATGAGTTCTATTTATAGAAATTTATTATACATGGCTTCTTTTCATCTTTTTAGTGTTGGTAAATTACAACTGCTGGTTAGGGCAAATCTAGGCTTTTGCAAAAACAGTTTGAGGGTTTTCTAGCTTTTTTCTTTATCCATAACTTAGCAATATTTAGAAGACATTTTAAATTGATTTTTGATTTGAGTTTTAAAAAAATGTAGGTATATTGATTAAAAAAAAAATGTATTGAAAGTGGTAAAATCGGCCAAAATCTAGCATTTTGCAAAAACTGTTAAAGGTTTTTCTATCTTTTTTCCTTAACCATAACTTAAACATATTTAAAAAAATATTTCATATCGATTTTTGATTTGATTTTTGAAAAAAAATTGTACGTATATTGATTAAAAAAAAAAATATTCAAAAGTGGTGAAACCGGGCAAAATGAAGCCTTTTGCAAAAATAGTTTGAGGATTTTCTAACCTTTTTTCTTAGCCGTAACTTCGAAATATTTAAAAAGACATTTCATATCGATTTTTGATTTGATTTTTGAAAAAAATGTGGGTATGTTGATTAAAAAAAAAAAGTTATTCAAAAGTGGTTAAACTTCGCAAAATCTAGCCTTATGGAAAAACAGTTTGAGGGTTTTCTAGCTTTTTTCCTTAACCATAAATTAGAAATATTTAAAAAGACATTTATATTGATTTTTCTTTAATTTTTTTCAAAAGAGGTCAAATTTTGTCTAGACTTGTTTGGTGTTCGGGTTGTAAATCTGAATGAATAGAAATGAGTTGTTGTCTTTAGCAATATTTTAGACGAACGCTAACCACTTTGTATAGTTCAAAATTTAAGTACATATTAAATATGTTTCCGATTTTTATATTTTAAATAGGGAGTCTATCAGCAACTTTGTCTCAAACGGTAGAAATCACTAAAATTTATAGAAGTATTCTACCGAAGTCCGATAAATAGACTACTGTGCTTGAAAAAATTTCGCAACTTCGATCTTATATCATCCAAAATTAGACAAAAAAAACCCAAATTGAATAAGCGGTTATTGCATTTCTATAATGGGTGGTATGTATGCATATTTATGATCTAAAATTATTATTTCATATGGCTTTCCGTCAACTAAAAATATTTGCAGCAATTTTTTTTCTCAAAAATAGAGATCACAACCATAAAAATTAAAAAAAAAGTCAAGATAAGAAATATTTATATATTGAAAAAATAAAAACAATTTTCAATGACAAAAAAAAAAAAAAAAAAATTATCCGATAGCTTGAACCATCAACCTCGACCACTACCCCCGACGCTTCCCACTGGGCTATCGCTTTATGTGCACATTGATTGCCAGATAACCAATTCAAGTGGCATAAGAAATTTTCATTCGCTTATTACAGATAAATGAAGCAGTATTGGTTAAAATTTAAATGCTTATGCACTTCTTTGGAGGAATACCAACAAATCCATATGCATTTTATAAAAATGTATGCATATTTAGTATGGGTTTAAGTTTGGCAATTATTTATATAAAAAATTTGTTAGCCTATCAATATAATAGATAATGGACCCAAGTTCTCAATGAGCGAGGGAGTGAAAATAATTTCTCTAATAATAGGAGGAGCTTATTGAGTGAAAGAATGAAATTTATTTTGTAGAAATATGAGTTCTATTTATAGAAATTTTTTATACATGGCTTCTTTTCATCTTTTTAGTGTTGGTAAATTACAAATGCTGATTAGGGCAAATCTAGGCTTTTGCAAAAACAGTTTAAGGGGTTTCTAGCTTTTTTTTAACCATAACTTAAAAATATTTAAAAAGATATTTCATATCGATTTTTGATATGATTTTTGAAAAAAAGTGTACGTATATTGATTTAAAAAAAAATAATATTCAAAAGTGGTGAAACCTGGCAAAATGTAGCCTTTTGCAAAAATAGTTTGAGGATTTTCTAGCCTTTTTCCTTAGCCATAACTACGAAATGTTTAGAAAGACATTTCATATCGATTTTTGAAAAAAATGTGGGTATGTTGATTAAAAAAAAAGTTATTCAAAAGTGGTTAAACCGGGCAACATCTAGCCTTATGCAAAAACAGTTTGAGGGGTTTTAAGCTTTTTGCCTCAACCATAACTTAGAAATATTTAAAAAGACGATTTATATTGATTTTTGAAAAAAATTTTAGGTATATTGATAAAAAAAAAAATAATTATTCAAAAGTGGTGAAACCGTGAAAAATGTAGTCTTTGAGGATTTTCTAGCTTTTTTCCTTAGCCGTAACTTAGAAATATTTAAAAAGACATTTCATATCGATTTTTGATTTGATTTTTGAAAAAAAAATGTATATATTTATTTAAAAGAAAAAGTTATTCAAAAGTGGTTAAACCTTGCAAAATCTAGCCTCATGCAAAAACAGTTTGAGAGTTTTCTAGCTTTTTTCCTTAAACATAATTTAGAAATATTTAAAAAGACATTTTATATTGATTTTTGATTTGATTTTTGAAAAAAAAAAAATTTAGGTATATTGATTAAAAAAAAAAAATTCAAAAGTGGTGAAACCGGGCAAAATGTAACCTTTTGCAAAAACAGTTTTAGGGTTTTCTAGCTTTTTTCATTAACCATAACTTAGAAATATTTAAAAAGACATTTTTATATTGATGTTTATTTTAATTTTATTCAAAACTGGTCAAATTTTGTCTAGACTTGTTTGGTGTTCTCATTCTGCAATTAGGAATTTGATAACTGCTTTGTGCATATGGTAATGGCACGGCGGGGAGCGTACGGAATACGGTGTGCACAGGTGCAAGACCCGGTTGCGGAATTTTCCTTGTTTTTTTCTTAAATTATGTTTTTTTTATATTAAAAACCCTTTAATCTTAACTATTACAATTTAATTAATTTTCAACCTAATATTTTTTTGTTCTTCACCTGCTCAAAACGATTGCATAAATTAGTGGCAACATAAAATCTTGAAAACCGAATATTTGCATGGCATTTGCCATAAATAATTTTGGCAAGGGCTGCTGTAATTTAATATTTTTATTATATAATAACAGCCACTATTTGTTAAATTCTTTCATGGCCTCATTTTGCAAAAACTGCTTGAGGGGGTTTCCATTCGTTTTCCTTGATCATAACTTGGCAATATTTAAAAGACACTTTATATTGATTTTTTATTTGATAAAAAAAAAAATATATAAATTGATTTAAAAAAAAAATCTATTAAATTTTGTCTGGACTTAATGAGGGTTCGGGTTGCAAATCTGCCCTTTTAAAAGTTAATACATATGTACATATGAATAGAAATCAGTTGTTGCCTTCAGTAAAATTTAAGACGACCGCTAACCATTTGGTTTAGTTCAAAATTTAAGTACATATTAAATATGTTGTCGATTTTTATATTTTAAATAGGGAGTCTATCAGCAACTTTGTCTCAAAATAGAGATCACAAACATAAAAATTTTAAAAAAGTCAAGATAAGAAATATTTATATATTGAAAAAATAAAAACAATTTTCAATGACAAAAAATAAATAAAAAAATTGCCCGATAGCTGTACTTGAACCATCAACCGCTCGACTACTACCCCCGACGCTTCCCACTGGGCTATCGCTTTATGTACAAATTGATTGTCAGATAACCAATTCAAGTGGCGTGAGAAATTTTCATTCGCTTATTACAGTTAAATGAAGCAGTATTGGTTAAAATTTAAATGCTTATGCACTTCTTTAGAGGAATACCACCAAATCCATTCGCATTTTATAAAAATGTATGCATATTTAGTATGGGTTTAAGCTTGGCAATTATTTATATGACAAATTTGTTAGCCTATTAATATAATAGATAATGGACTCAAGTACTCAATGACCGAGGGAGTGAAAATAATTTCTCTAATAATAGGAGGAGATTAACGAGTGAAAGAATGAAATTCAATTTGTAGAAATATGAGTTCTATTTATAGAAATTTATTATACATGGCTTCTTTTCATCTTTTTAGTGTTGGTAAATTACAACTGCTGGTTAGGGCAAATCTAGGCTTTTGCAAAAACAGTTTGAGGGTTTTCTAGCTTTTTTCTTTATCCATAACTTAGCAATATTTAGAAGACATTTTAAATTGATTTTTGATTTGAGTTTTAAAAAAATGTAGGTATATTGATTAAAAAAAAAATGTATTGAAAGTGGTAAAATCGGCCAAAATCTAGCATTTTGCAAAAACTGTTAAAGGTTTTTCTATCTTTTTTCCTTAACCATAACTTAAACATATTTAAAAAAATATTTCATATCGATTTTTGATTTGATTTTTGAAAAAAAATTGTACGTATATTGATTAAAAAAAAAAATATTCAAAAGTGGTGAAACCGGGCAAAATGAAGCCTTTTGCAAAAATAGTTTGAGGATTTTCTAACCTTTTTTCTTAGCCGTAACTTCGAAATATTTAAAAAGACATTTCATATCGATTTTTGATTTGATTTTTGAAAAAAATGTGGGTATGTTGATTAAAAAAAAAAAGTTATTCAAAAGTGGTTAAACTTCGCAAAATCTAGCCTTATGGAAAAACAGTTTGAGGGTTTTCTAGCTTTTTTCCTTAACCATAAATTAGAAATATTTAAAAAGACATTTATATTGATTTTTCTTTAATTTTTTTCAAAAGAGGTCAAATTTTGTCTAGACTTGTTTGGTGTTCGGGTTGTAAATCTGAATGAATAGAAATGAGTTGTTGTCTTTAGCAATATTTTAGACGAACGCTAACCACTTTGTATAGTTCAAAATTTAAGTACATATTAAATATGTTTCCGATTTTTATATTTTAAATAGGGAGTCTATCAGCAACTTTGTCTCAAACGGTAGAAATCACTAAAATTTATAGAAGTATTCTACCGAAGTCCGATAAATAGACTACTGTGCTTGAAAAAATTTCGCAACTTCGATCTTATATCATCCAAAATTAGACAAAAAAAAACCAAATTGAATAAGCGGTTATTGCATTTCTATAATGGGTGGTATGTATGCATATTTATGATCTAAAATTATTATTTCATATGGCTTTCCGTCAACTAAAAATATTTGCAGCAATTTTTTTTCTCAAAAATAGAGATCACAACCATAAAAATTAAAAAAAAAGTCAAGATAAGAAATATTTATATATTGAAAAAATAAAAACAATTTTCAATGACAAAAAAAAAAAAAAAAAAATTATCCGATAGCTTGAACCATCAACCTCGACCACTACCCCCGACGCTTCCCACTGGGCTATCGCTTTATGTGCACATTGATTGCCAGATAACCAATTCAAGTGGCATAAGAAATTTTCATTCGCTTATTACAGATAAATGAAGCAGTATTGGTTAAAATTTAAATGCTTATGCACTTCTTTGGAGGAATACCAACAAATCCATATGCATTTTATAAAAATTTATGCATATTTAGTATGGGTTTAAGTTTGGCAATTATTTATATAAAAAATTTGTTAGCCTATTAATATAATAGATAATGGACCCAAGTTCTCAATGAGCGAGGGAGTGAAAATAATTTCTCTAATAATAGGAGGAGCTTATTGAGTGAAAGAATGAAATTTATTTTGTAGAAATATGAGTTCTATTTATAGAAATTTTTTATACATGGCTTCTTTTCATCTTTTTAGTGTTGGTAAATTACAAATGCTAATTAGGGCAAATCTAGGCTTTTGCAAAAACAGTTTAAGGGGTTTCTAGCTTTTTTTTAACCATAACTTAAAAATATTTAAAAAGATATTTCATATCGATTTTTGATATGATTTTTGAAAAAAAGTGTACGTATATTGATTTAAAAAAAAAAAATATTCAAAAGTGGTGAAACCTGGCAAAATGTAGCCTTTTGCAAAAATAGTTTGAGGATTTTCTAGCCTTTTTCCTTAGCCATAACTACGAAATGTTTAGAAAGACATTTCATATCGATTTTTGAAAAAAATGTGGGTATGTTGATTAAAAAAAAAGTTATTCAAAAGTGGTTAAACCGGGCAACATCTAGCCTTATGCAAAAACAGTTTGAGGGGTTTTAAGCTTTTTGCCTCAACCATAACTTAGAAATATTTAAAAAGACGATTTATATTGATTTTTGAAAAAAATTTTAGGTATATTGATAAAAAAAAAAATAATTATTCAAAAGTGGTGAAACCGTGAAAAATGTAGTCTTTGAGGATTTTCTAGCTTTTTTCCTTAGCCGTAACTTAGAAATATTTAAAAAGACATTTCATATCGATTTTTGATTTGATTTTTGAAAAAAAAAATGTATATATTTATTTAAAAGAAAAAGTTATTCAAAAGTGGTTAAACCTTGCAAAATCTAGCCTCATGCAAAAACAGTTTGAGAGTTTTCTAGCTTTTTTCCTTAAACATAATTTAGAAATATTTAAAAAGACATTTTATATTGATTTTTGATTTGATTTTTGAAAAAAAAAAATTTAGGTATATTGATTAAAAAAAAAAAATTCAAAAGTGGTGAAACCGGGCAAAATGTAACCTTTTGCAAAAACAGTTTTAGGGTTTTCTAGCTTTTTTCATTAACCATAACTTAGAAATATTTAAAAAGACATTTTTATATTGATGTTTATTTTAATTTTATTCAAAACTGGTCAAATTTTGTCTAGACTTGTTTGGTGTTCGGGTTGTAAATCTGAATGAATAGAAATGAGTTGTTGTCTTTAGTAATATTTGGGTCCCGTACGATATGTCGAAAAAAAGTCGAATTTCCAAGACCGAATTTAAAAAAATTTTAAAATACCGAAGAGATTTTTGACCGAAAAAAAAATGTCGAAAAAATACAAATGACCGAAAAAGGTCGAAATTTGGATGCTTAATGTAAAACTTCGGAAATTTGAGTTTAACAACGTGTTTTATGACAGTATACAATTATTTATCACTTCCTTACCTCTTACCAACAACTTTTCAACCATTTTCCCAATACAAAGTCTATTAAAATTTTCCCCTTGTTAGAGGTAACAACAGAAATATTCTCAGACATTTTCGGGCTACAAACTGCACATGTAAAAATTAAGATTGAGAATGACTTATGATTTGTACTTATTAAAAGCATAACACTAATCATTTGGTAATGATCATTTCGAGAAAGTTACCGTTATCTTATTGAGCTGAACTATGCTGGAGTCACCAATGGCAAAAATAAATCGATGTGTCTTTGATGCGAAGTCTATATACATTTGTTTCGCTATATATGTACATCGATGCTTCGACTTGGTTAGTTTTCTAATATGTGTATATTTTTATAATTACGTGCATATTTTTGAACAAGGAAAAGATGTTGGTCCAATTTACTTTTGTTTTTGGACAAGTGAGAAACCGAAATAACGTTTAAACGTTCAAAACTTCACAATTTTTATAGAAACATCGATACATCAAATATTTACGTGACTATAAAAGTCGACAAAAATCAAAATTTTTCTGACATCTTTAAACCGGACATTCGTTTCTGAGAGGTTGTTGTTAATTATATTGAGAAGAGCTTAAGAGTTTGTGCTTGTAACTTTACCGTCAGGTTTTATATTTGCTTGCAAGAGCTATTGCAAAACACTAGAAAAATAATACCTAACATTAATATATAAGATGTAATATATTTTTTTTTCGACATTTTTTCATTCGACATTTTTTTTCGAGACATTTTTTTTTTCGACTTTTTGTGTTTTCGGCAAATTTTTTTTCGACATTTTTTTTTCGACATTTTTAGTTTCGACTTCTTTTTTTTTCGACATATCGTACCAGACCCGTAATATTTTAGACGAACTCTAACCACTTCGTTTAGTACAAAATTTAAGGACCTGTGAAAAAATTATCGATTTTTATATTCCAAAATTTATAGAAATAATCTACCGAATTCCGATAAACAGAACACTATCCCCCTTATTCATATTAAATATAAAAGGTTTATTAAGCTCTTATTATTCAAAATTTGTATGAAAATATCATTTTGAAAAGCTTTATAAACCAATTTTATTTTTTATGAATATGAGGGTATATTTAAAAAATTTTGAATTTTCAGAAAAACTTACCAAACAACCCAAATTGTATAAGCGATTATCGCATTTCTATAATGGGTGGTATGTATGCATATTTATGACCTAAAATTATTATTTCATATGGCTTTCCGTCAACTAAAAATATTCGCAGCAATTTTTTTTCTCGAAAATAGAGATCACAAACATAAAAATTTAAAAAAAGTCAAGATAAGAAATATTTATATATTGAAAAAATAAAAACAATTTTCAATGCAAAAAATAAAAAAATAATTTGCCCGATAGATGTACTTGACCACTACCACCGACGCTTCCCACTCGGCTATCGCTTTATGTACAAATTGAATGTCATTCGCTTATTACAGATAAATGAAGCAGTATTGGTTAAAATTAAAATGCTTATGAACTTCTTTAGAGGAATACCAACAAATCCATATGCATTTTATAAAAATGTATGCATATTTAGTATGGGTTTAAGGTTGGCAATTATTTATATGAAAAATTTGTTAGCCTATTAATATAATAGATTATTAAAAATACAACAGCAATATGGAAATTATTGCAGGCCTTAAGCTCGAAATTGCAATATAATTTTTTTTAGATTTTTTTTACTATGGCCCAAAATGTTCCTAAAATGAGCCCAATACGTTCTCAGAATAAGTTAAAACTGTTCATAAATCAAGTCCAAACTGTGCATGGAACACAAGACATGTTCTTGAAAAATCCGTTCTTAAAATAAGACCATCGTTCACGAGTTAAGTCAAAACGTTACTGACAGACTTTTGTGCACGAATTTTCTCAGTTTTGGACTTGTTTCGTTAGTTTTAGAACGATTTTTTCCTTGAGTATACAATAATATGTGATTTCTCTTTGAGAAAATTAATACGATTTTCTTTGCAAATATAGAAAGAACTTCTTTTTAAAGAAAATCCATAGAGATGTCACATCATTTTTGTTCTATTTTATAAGGTACTTTTGGCTCTGTGCAGTTGCATTGCCTGAAATATAAAACAAATAAACTTAGCTACATAAAGATTTTAAAATTTAAAAAGAATTTGATTTTTTTTAGATTTTAATCAGTGGTTTCCGGGATTTCTAGCCTCTCGGTATTTTCGGGATTTGAAAGTTCAATCCCGGGATTGTCCCGAATTTTTTTTTGTTGCTAAAAATGGCACACCATATTTATGTAATAAAGTAGACAAAATTATAGTAATTCATTTAAGTATGAATGTATGTATGTATTTATTAAGGCAGTCATTTTTATAACGAACGTAAAGTAACAGTAAATTTGTAACTCAAAGTTACTATTCAGGAACTTGAAACATAAGTTGTTTGTTCTACTGGTAAACAATAAAAATACTTACATATTTGATTAATAACGACTTACAAAAAAAATTTAAATTAGGGGGATTCGCTAAGTCTTGCAAGGTGCATGGATTGCACGAAATGTATGAATCCTATGCCAAAATATGCAAGACTACGAGAGCACCCCTCACTGAGTTTGCTGTAACATCGATAACAAACGTCAAAAACTGAACAAATGTTTACTTTTTTTCTGAAAAAAGTTGGCGCTGACAATTACTTTTACTTTTTGTGAGAAAAATGAGAGGATTGAGCGAAACACAGGGTTGCCTTCTTATTTGCTACAATTCATTCACTAAAATATACATAGTTGAGAGCTTTGTATAAATTGTACGGATTGCATATATTTTTTCCGTGTATTTTGTTGTTGTGACTTTACAATCCATGCAATCCGTGCAATCCGCATAATCCGTGCACCGTTTGCAAGACTTGGCGAATCCCCCTATTAAATTTGTAAATAAAATATATGTATTCAGGAATTTGGTACAATTTTTTTTGTACCACACACAGAGCCAAAGGTACCTAATAAAATAGAACAAAAATGATAAGATATCTGTATAGTTTTTCTTCAAGAAGATGTACTTTTTATTATTGTAGAGACAGTCTTTTTAATGTTATTAAGATTTTTTTTAAATATTTTAAATGAAAATTGTTAGAAGATTATTTTTGGTCTCTAAATTAGGAAACTTTGGAAAAATTTTTAATGACTTCAAGACCTTTGTATTTATTGTGAAATGGCATTTTTCACAATTATTAATTTTAGATTTATTTGAAAAGGCAAAAATTAGAAAACAACACCACAGCTATGCAGACAGAACTGTTTCGAGACCGGCTAAAGTCCAACTTGTCAATGCAATTTTGGTGCCTGCAATGCTGATCACTCAGCCAACCGTGCAGATATCAATTGCTTGCTAATTCACCCTTTTCTGTTTTTTTTGTTATTCTTTACCTATATACCAATGAGAGCGCTAAACTAGTGCTATTAAATCATTTGGCGAGGGTTTTATACCAACAATGCGTGCTTGTGCTATTTTTGGCTCAGCTTTGCATATTGTCGGTGTTGTTGGTAAGTTGGACTTTAGCCGGTCTCGAAACAGTTCTGTCTGCATAGCTGTGGTGTTGTTTTCTAATTTTTGCCTTTTCAAATAAATCTAAAATTAATAATTGTGAAAAATGCCATTTCACAATAAATACAAAGGTCCTGAAGTCATAAAAAATTTTTCCAAAGTTTCTTAATTTAGAGACCAAAAATAATCTTCTAAAAATTTACAATTGGCCAGACTACAGGCAACACCGACAATATGCAAAGCTGAGCTACAAATAGCACAAGCACGCATTGTTGGTATAAAACCCTCGCCAAATGATTTAATAGCACTAGTTTAGCGCTCTCATTGGTATGTAGGTAAAGAATAACAAAAAAACAGAAAAGGGTGAATTAGCAAGCAATTGATATCTGCACGGTTGGCTGAGTGATCAGCATTGCAGGCACCAAAATTGCATTGACAAGTTGGACTTTAGCCGGTCTCGAAACAGTTCTGTCTGCATAGCTGTGGTGTTGTTTTCTAATTTTTGCCTTTTCAAATAAATCTAAAATTAATAATTGTGAAAAATGCCATTTCACAATAAATACAAAGGTCTTGAAGTCATTAAAAAATTTTCCAAAGTATTTTAAATGAAAAATAAAATGATATTGCCCTCACCGAGAATCGAACTAACAATTTTCGGAATGATAAACCCAGCTGTTAACCATTAGGCCATCGCTCACTTTTGATTGCTAGCGTCTAATTACTGATATGTGTATAGTTGTTAATGTTTCAAAGGAAAATCACATAAATATAATTGAGAAGATTTCTTTTTAACATTTCTAATTAGGAAAAAAAGAGAGAGAATCGAACTTACAATTTTTCGAATGCTAAACCCAGCTGCTAACAATCCGGCCATCGCATACAAATAATTGGCAGCGTCTAACTACACCATTGTACTAAATGTATATTTTTTTTTAATAAGAATTTCTTCTTAAAACCAAAGAGATTTCCCTATAGTTTTTTCTTAGTTTCTACCGTTGCGACTACCCCTTTGCCCAAAAACTGATCATGAAGACAATCTTATTTATTTTATTAGGTATTTTTGGCTCTGTGCATGTACAAATAGCATATTTTATACATTAATAACGACTTATGTATATAAAAGACTAAAAATTCTTAAGCGATAGTGGCGAAAACTACGTACATAGTTATGTTTTTTTTTAATTAAGTTTTTTCCATTTCGTCTCCGACAAATCAGGTATGCATAGTAATAATAAAAATTTCAGTGTAGAAAAAAATAATAATGAGTGCCATTTGACTTAGCGTGTCCGCACACGGAGCGAATCGTAATAGACGCGTATTAGACGCTACATTCGATTTTTGTACGCTTTGTTGCTGAACACATATATTTTCATGAAGAGCTGCACACGAATCGGCAGCTGCACGAAAGTGGCAAAGCATGAAAGCTACATGCTGCTCAGCGTATGACAATGCTGGTCGCCAGGCGTCGTACGCTTAGAAAAGAGGAAGAAGAAGCATTTGTTTACATTTTTCATTTTCGGCTTTTGTGGGCCGTGGCTTTGGTTTATTTTTTCAAATAAAACTAATTGTTTCTTTTGAAAGAAAAAAGAAAAAATTTGTACAATCGGAAAAAATATGTGTTAAAAATGTGCGGAAAATATGTTAATTAGATAAAATTGTAATTTTGACAGTTCGTTGTGTGCTTTTTTTCTGCAGCGTCGTGTGCAGATCTTGAGACGCAGGGAAATTCGTGCTCAGTGAAATGACAAGTACGCGTCTATGACGATGCGCCTTGTCTGCGGACTGCCTTAGAGAAAAATTACTTTTTCTAGTGGTAGGATCAGTATAAAATAACGATACCAAAAATTCTTCTTTAAAACTTTGTATGATGAAATTAATCATTTTACTGAACATCAGAAGGGTTAATTGGGATATTTCTAAAAAAACGAGCGGACGCGATTTTACTATAAATGGATTTTAGTTCTCTAGGCGGTTGCAGGCCATCACTAATTTACACTTTTTGTCGTTATTGAAGTTATACCTATTTCGTACAGGAATACGATGTGTCCATCTATTAATCCAGTCGAGATAAGTTGCGTGTGGAAGTTTTACGGAAAAGCCGTTTTTTGTTTATTTAGTTCAAAATGTACAAAAAATATAAATTTTTTTAAACTGTAAGCTCCTCCTCCAAAATATCAAAGGCCAGGCTTTTCAGGGCAAGCTCAAACTAAAGTGCGAGTTTAAACCGCCAAGTTGGCAGGGATAAACTCTAGTCAATTTTGACTGGGACTTGCACTGAAAAGCCGGTCCTTAATCGTGTCTTTTTTTTGTAAAGGCGATATTTTCTGCGCAAATTATAAAAAAATATGTATTTAAACAAGTATAATGTCATATGCATTACAATATTTTATTAAATAAATTATATGGGCATTTCCATCGTCACTCGCGTTACATCAGAAACAATATTTTACTAGTTAAAGTCACTTTAAGCTTTACGTATAACAAATAAATATAACAAATAATATTGATATCGCCACATCTAGCTAGAGGAGCTTTATTGATAACTCCTTTCCCCTTCTATCCTTTGCCTTCATTTGCAGCCATTTCTTGTCCTTTCCTTTTCTTTTACTTAATTTCCTTTCCTGCCTCTTTCTTTACTTTCCTAACATTGCCTTTCCCGTCTTTTCCCATCCTTTCCCTTCATTTCCTCTAGTTTCTTTTCCCTTCCTTTCCTTTCCTCACTATACATTTCGTTTTCTTTCTATTTCCGTAATTTCCTTTCCTTTTAATTTCTTTGCTTTCCTTTCGTTTATTTTCCCTTCCTTTCCTTTCATTACCTTACCTTTTACCTCTCGTGTTCTTTCCTTTCTTTTCCTTCCCATACTTTTCCTTTTCCTGCTGGATTATTTTTTAATAAAGTTCATTATTTTATTTATTTTATTTTATTTAAGTTTCTTTACTATAGCTGATTTTCCACATATTTCCTTTTATTTAAGCAATATCAAAAATTATTTAAAAAAAAAAATTGCAGGTGCCGTTCGGAGTCGGCAAAAAACTGGAGTTTCCGCCAAATTGGAAGAGAAGCTCGGCATAAAAATCTCTTTAGAGGTTATAATGATAACCTGTTGGTATATCGCCGCCATAGATGAAAAAACGGCCTTTAATGTCATAGATATAAATCTTGAGCGTTACAGAGAAAAATCGCCAAAAACGCGTACCGAGTTCAAACCGGCAAATGACTGTCATCGACAACACTTCCCAAAACCTACTGGGGTGATTTTGTCGCTGCAAAAGCAACAACAAAACTCCTATACATGAACTTGAAGATTATTTTTTTCAAAGTAGCTATTTCAGTCCGGTCAAACTAGACATTTGAAAACTTACAAGTTGTAGGGTGTAATACGATCCAAATATTATAAATCCTATAAATCAATATGGGGGATCTCCAAAATGCCTAAAAGTTGATCACGTGATTTACGGACGTCCCCTTAGCTGATGTCTTTATTGTGTTTATGAGCTATGCGGAGATAATCCCGTCTGGCCCGGCAGACTTGAAAGGTTCAAATCTTTTAACTACCCCCCCTTACAATTTCCTCCGTGATGGGTATGTTTACAGCCAGGGTTGTTGCCTGTGCTAAGGGTGCCTAATGTGTAATAACCCATTAGAGGGTAATATAACGTTTGTATATGTGTGTGTGATTCCACATACATGTACGCATACACATATGAGAAGACATGTTACCATGAGATGGAATTCTGGTAAACGCACACGCCGTTGAGAGGTCACGGCGGGGGAGTCCTCTGGACCGTAGCTCTTATTGGTGGGCGAGGTCAAAGGTGATGGTCGACGCTCGCTTTCTTTACCCTACCCTACCATGATCTTCGATGCGAATATGGCTCGAAAATCCCGAAAAAAAAACGTTTCCTACCTTTTAGTGTATCAACATACTTGCCTCCAGGAACATACTAATAATTTATCTCATCATTGTTTCAAATTAACAATTCAAACTTTATTAAACATTTTCTTATATATTAACAAACGAGATGTTAAGTACTAACAAAATTTCCTAGTGGGTACTTTTGTACGAATAATCGAAAATTCAAAGTACTTTAAACCATGTAAAAAAAAAAGAAACGAGAATGAATATTCAACGATTATGTTAAACTAATCTTAAAAGATAACTGAGATGATACCATCGTTAACGCGCGGTAAAAATTATCGGTTCATAGCAAATGGTTAATAAGGAGCGATTAATGTAGCAAAATCTTGGTTACAGTATCAGGGTATCATAATTAGAACCTCATTGATTTATGTTTTGTTACTTTACTTTGTTCTTAATATTTGTTTGTTTAATGTTTTTATGTATAAAAAAACTGCAGTAATCACGTCAGCATATCTTAACGCATATGTATGTATGTTTGTATACCCATTTCTGTCAGAGTGCGGCAACTGGCAATATTTTTATAACTCTAAAATTATTCAATAAATATTTTAGGTATAATATACTAGAATGAATTTCTCAAATTATGCAATTGCAGGAGCAGAAAGGTAACCAAAATGCTTATTCTACCTTTTTATATTCTTTTAGGTTTAAGTTATTTATTCAACACTTTACGTTTCGCAAAATATTGTTTTAAAATATTTATATATCAAAGAGAAACTTATATATGTTATTAATTCTAGCCAGTAAGTTTAATTCTTAAAAAAAATCTTTTCGATTTGAGTGATTATCTTTAGGTATAATATAGTGTAATGAAACTGCAAAATAAGTTTATCAAGTAGTTTGACTGAAAAAACTCAAGAAAAAATGGTACGTTAATTTTTTCAACTTTCATGGCTTTTATTTGTTTATTATTATTATTTTTTTTTTTTTTGTTTATAAGAAAAATAGTTTTCCTCTAACAAAATAAAGTTTAATTGTTTTTTTTAAATAATAGTAGCACCTAAAATAAGTTATTTTTAACCAAAAACATTTTTAATAATTTTTAGATGATATGAAAAGTAAATTATGTACTTGAAATTTGAAAACTTCATTTGCCTAACCCTGACCTACATACACACACAGGTTAAAAAAGTACATACGTATGTACGTATGTACGTATTTGTGTACAAAATATGTTCATATTAATGCCCATGCATTTTTTTTTTGTTTAGGTATCCTAACAATTATGCAAAGTCAAATCTTCGCTCAGTAAAACCAAAGCTTAAAAAAATTGTAAACTAGAAAATAATTAACAACAACAATATTACTCACATTGGTATGTTGGTATGTTTGTATGTCACGCACTCCACCGATGAAAGGCCTTCCAACGTTGACTGCAGGTTAGCTGTACTGTTGACAAATTTTCTTTGGCAAAATTCTCTTGTCTTCAAGCTTTGATTTTTTTATGATAAAAGATAATATGCTCGTAGACAGTGTCACATTTTTGTGCGGTATATGGTCAAAAAATTATTACTGAATTTTCGCTTTTTATTATTTTTTTTTTTTTTTTTTTTTAAACGAAGATGATTATTTTTGTTTTGTTTTTAGTTTTTCAAAACCATTATGTATTAAGAAAATTATTATTTTGTTTCAATGATAAATGCACCGATTAAATTCGGAAACATGATTTCATTTAACTTATTTTTGATTATCTATGCATAAAAAAATTTTAATTTATATTTTAATTAATCACTGTAGATTTACGTCTTGGATGGTTATTCTGCAGGATGAGTCTGATGAATGTCAGGTGGCCACATGGACTACTTTGGCAACATGGGTCAGATCACGATGATCCTGAACAAAAAGATCCCACACCCACTCCTTTGGATTTTAGCGGAAGAGTATCCAGCCCACGCGGCTGGAGGTTATGGGTGTGGTTGAGCAGGTAATTCCAAAAGTTCCTGATGACACAGTATTGGACAAAACCCTATTATTAATATTCAGGAATTCACATTAATAAAAAAACTATTACCTTTTCTTAAGTGGAGAAGGTGGAGGTTATGGAGACACCGGTATTACAAAAAAACTAATAGACCCGTCCGTCCACTTACTGGTGTGATGATAAAAACGGCGAAGAGGCTAACTGTAGGCGTTCAGGCTCTTTTATACCTTCTGGTCTCTACCTTCCGGCTTCTGTTTTTGACTAAGTAATGTCACAGAAATGCGTCTTTTCATGCATTGAAATAAAAGTAATACAGAATGTACTTGCTGATTGACTTTTGCCTTTTCCTAACCACTGAGTCGTATATGACTCACTATGGCCTTTTTCCCCATTTCGAAGTTTTGAACATATGTATCTTTGTAAGAACCTAGCTATGGTTATTTACATTTCAGCAAATAATAGATGATTTGCAGTTTTAATACAGGCCATCAATTCAATATGATAACTCGGCAATAAAGTCTTTAAGTCATGTTCTCGCATGCGAGAAATATTATCTCACAAGGGGGTATGGAAAACGAAAAGATACATTATTATCAACGCGACCATTACAAAACCCTATAATACGACACCGTCAGACGGAGCATTAGGGGGAACTAACTTCGAATGTCCTTAGCATGATACGTACCTATCTCTTTACCTTTCAAATCTTCCAGTTGGTAGTAGCAATTTCCAAGTTTTTTTCGAATTCGACATTTGATAAACAGTGGACCTAGTTTGGCATTAAAGTTTTGCGTGAATTTACTTTGGGCAAAATTTCGCCGATAGACCTCTTGACCTTCCCTGAACGATACGGGAATTGAGCGCAAGTTATACTGCTTTTCATTGCGTTCATATGCTTTACGTATGTTTGCTTGAATATCTTTTCTAAGCAAAGCCAAGTGGTCTGATCGCGCAATGGGCACTACGGGATCTTCTAGCAGCGATAACTCTTTTAATAACTTATAATCAGATCCATGCATTATCATGTCCAATCCGAGTAAAGCTCTATATGGAGAACATCCTAGGGACTGATGCAACGATGATCTTAGGGAGCATGAAATACTAGTGAGGTGTACGTCCCACTCAGTCTGGTCATGCTTCAGATATGAACGAATGGCGGCTAATAGTGAACGATTAACCCGCTCTGCAGCATTACTTTGAGGGGAGTACAATGCAGTATAAAGATGATGAATACCCAACTCTGTCAGGAAGGCATTAAAATCGTTAGACTTAAACTGTGTGCCATTGTCACTGACAATCGTTTCGGGCACACCGAAACTATGAAATATATTTCTTAACAAAAAGTCTTGAACCACAGCGGACGTAAACTTTTTAAGGGGTTGTATCCAATGATATTTGCTGAAATGGTCTAACACGATTAGTATCCCTATATGGCCTGTGTTGCTACGCGGATATGGACCAAGCAGGTCAATGTATAACCGTTGAAACGGCCTACATGTCGGACTATGGGAACCCATGGGTGGACGAAGGGTTACATTTGTGGCTTTGTTTTCCTTAAACTTTTCGCACTGAGCTATATAAGCGCGTACGTCTTTTGCTAAACCAGGCCAAAACAGATATCGACGCAACTTCTCAATGGTCTTTTGTATAGCTGCATGAGATGATGTGCTACTGTCATGGGCCTGCTTGAGAACCTCGCTCCTTAGACTTTCGGGAACCCATAATTTCCAAGAATACCTATCCTCAACTTCATTACCAACTGCATGTTCTGTACGCATATACAAAGACTTGTCTACGATTTTTATATCAGGAAACTTGTCTTTGTTTTCTTAATATTTTACCATAAGTTTTGTATAGGCCTCAACCGTCAAAGGCATTTGATTCGAGGTCTATTACCGGTCCCATATCCAATTCCGCTATTTCGTCCTCCTCTAACCGGGACAAGGCATCCGGAACAACACGGTCCTTGCCTTTCCTATGGGAAATCGAAAACTTAAACTGTTGCAACCTGAATATCCACCGGGCAAGTCTACCAGAGACATTCTGCTGGCGCATCAGCCATAACAGACTGGAATGGTCCGTCACTACTTCAAATTCCTGAAGTTTTAAGTAGCACCGAAACTTCTCAATGGCAAGTATTACGTCTAGGCACTCGCGCTCCGTAACGCTATAATTGCGTTGGGCACGGCTCAATTTTTTTGCCATGAAGGCGATGGGTTATTCTTCATTGTCCTCAGACAACTACACTAGGACAGCTCCGATACCCACATCGCTGGCGTTACAGTGTAAATAAAACTTTTTCTCGAAGTCGGGATTCGTCAAGACCGGGGCAGAGGTTAATATTTGTTTCATCTGATCCATGGCTAGCTGCGCTTCGGATGTCCATTCAAACTTTTTCTTCGTCGAAATACTTCCCTTATTGGATAAGTAAGTTCGGCGAAGTTATGAATGAATCGACGATACCATCCGCAGACACCGAGAAATCCAGGCACCTGTTTTAGATTTCTTGGCGCGGGCCAGTTCAAGATACATGTTATCTTTTCTGGGTCCGTACATATACCTCCACTTCCGATGATATATCCTAGATAATTAAAGCTTGTTACGCAAAATTGACTTTTAGCAACGTTGAGCGTTAAATTGGCTTTGCGAAACTGCTCCGCAAGGCGAACTAAAACTGATAGCTGTGAAGAAAAATCTTCGGACACAATACATAAGTCGTCTAAATATCCGAACACACAATGTCGAAGATCTGGCGGAATGATTGTGTCCATCAATCTACACATGGTCGACGGCGCGTTACAAAGGCCGAACGGCATTACCTTAAATTGGTATAGCGGGCGCCCGGGAACCGTAAAGGCTGTCAAATGTTTAGACTCGAAAGTGAGCTCTACTTGCCAGTACGCATCCTTCAAATCTAATTTGGTAATTATGTTTGCCTTAGGCAATCTAGAAAAGATACCATCGATGCTAGGTAATGGATATTCATCCTTTTTTGTAGTATCGTTTAGCTTACGAGCATCTAAGCAAAGTCGAACTTTGTTAGGCTTAATAACAAGTCTCATTGGAGAACTCCAAGCGCTCTCTGACGGTTCAATCACATCAAGTTCGATCAATTTCTTTATAAAGGAGCTTTTCGACAGCAGGACTTACAGGGTAAAATCTCTTTTTAATAGGCCTTGCACCTCTTACATCAATATGATGCTGTAGTGCGACCTAAACCTGCAGAAGCACTAGGGAACAACTGCTTAACAACTTCTAGGTGCTGCTTTTGTTGTTGACTGAATGGATAAAAGTTGACTTCGGCAGCGGTATGGGAATCAGGGGTTTGTTCGAGAGAACATATGACATTTGGAGCAAGTTCGAAGGCTTTCCAAAAGTCAGGGCCTAAAATGAGTTTTTGTTTGATAGACGGTATAACATATAGTTTAATGGGCTTTTGTAGGAACTTATAGGTCATAATAACGTCAAGTACACCTATAATAGGCTGTTTTCCCCCATCAACAGTTGTGGCATGTGACTTCAACCTTTTGAATTCCGGAAATTTCGTAAAATCTTCGGAAGCAAGCGATGAGCCAATACAACTAATGTTTGCACCAGTATCTAACAGACCTAGTTCTGTAAAGGAAAGAAACGAAACCTCGGCATAGCTACGCAAATCACTTTGATTGCTAAAGACTGTTGACACTATCAGATGTTGGTTTCTTTTCACATTTTCGTAAAATCACTTAAGTCTTAAATGTCGCTTATTCATCTTGGGTTTTACATCATTAAAGATTCGACTTCTTACTTGCGTATAGTTTTGCAAACGCTCCTCGCAAGGCCGAAATCGAATGGGTACATTTTCAGGAATATTTTCCATCTGTGTGGATGAGTCTTTTGTTACAGGCTCACTCTGTAATATAGGCAAAGTTAAATTAGTTATGCTTTCGGGGGCATCCGGCTGGAGTTGGATGCACCCGTGCGGCGGTTTTCCGAAAACTTCCGAACACATGTTGGACATTGGGGTTTGTATACATTCAAAGCACCACATCCATAGCAAAAGATACGACGCTCAGCTAGACAGTTTTCCCAGATATGGCCATCCTCATCACAATTCCAACACCTTAACTTTGCTTGGCTACTGTGAATGGCTGCTAACTCAACTGCAGCTGTTTCATTGTCTGAATGAACTGCATCTGTTTCCTCCAGACTACATACTTGGCGTCGGTTAAAATTTGATTTTGCCTTACTAGGGGTGTCTATTGAACCGCTAAGCTCTTGTGTCAAGTTTTCACCCACTTTGACCAAGCGGCGCAAATGACCAATAGAGTGGACTGGTTGATACAACAGCTTTTGTCGGATTTCGGGGCGCAAGTTATGTTTAAGTATCTCTAATAATTCTTCTTCCTCTATTCTGACAGAATATTTGTCAATTAGGGAAGCAACTGCATCATAATATGCCGCAAATGATTCACCAGGTCTTTGCTTCCTGGACCTAATCATTTCTCCACTCATAAAGTCAGAACGATAATCTTTGTAATGTTGGCGAGGGGATGCACAAATGTTCGACCAAACGATTTGGCTTACTTGCTTGTGGTATTGCCAATACCACTCTCGCACTTTTCCAACAAACAGGATATGAACGTGCTTGCACATTGACGTAAAGTCACTATCTAACGTTTCATCCGTGAGGGACTTCACGCGATAAATAATTTCTTCAACTCCCAATCCATCTGCAGAGCCATCAAATTGGATATTCCACTTTTGCATGGTGTTTGCAACCTCTCGAGGAAATACTGCTGGTGACTGAACCTCGCGAATCGCAGGTAGTAATCCTTGAGGATTGCTAGGGCTAGAGCTTGGACGGGAGTTAGGGTCATTGCTGACAATCAACGTTGACATGATACGGGTAATGGATTGTTCAATCATTCCTTGGACTACAGTGTAATCTACCTCATTATTTCGACGGACATTTCCAGAACGATTGGGTCTACCTCGTCTTCTATTTGTTTGTCTGGGTGAAGGGACATTGGTGTTATTGAGGCTATGACTGTTGTCTAATGCAGACGACTGCATTGCACCGGTCTCCTCGTTACGTGGTTCTTGTAAATCAGGTGGTTGTGAAGTTTGAGCTTGATCAGCACCACTCGTCAAACTTCGGATTAGGATTGTTCTATTTGGGGCAACGGCAGAAGGTATCTTTGGAATTGCTCCTGGTGAGCAGTTCCCTACTACTACTTTCAAGTCTCGTTGACTTATTTCTTTATTGCAAACATAGCAAACATTATTTTCTTCTAACCAACTTTCAAAGCAGAGTTTATGAAAAATATGCTTGCACCGTAGCACAAAACAAGGGTGAGTATTGTTTATTTCCTGGCTACAAATAGCACATTGGTTTTCTGGGGCGAGTCCTGACCTCTGAGGTTGTTGTGGACTTCTTTGTAAAGGCATTATTTCAAATTAAAAAAAAACTGTTCCTGGGTATGACATATGTTGATAACAAAAGCAAAAAGGTAGTATTATTGAGCAATTAAACACGATGACCGTGATAAATTAAATTGGGTTATTGAAACTAAAGCCGACAGGATACTTAATAGAGAAAGTGCAACATCTGCGCAATTCTTTTTGTTCGGCAAGTGGACGAAAAGCTTCATGCTCACAAGTTCCAGACAACAATAAGAACCTTCCAAATTATGATCCAACTCTTATGTAAACCTATTCGAGATTATGCCAATTGAAAGTGAAAATCGATCCATCTGCTAAGCAAGGAAAAATATATTTTAGGGACAATCAGTACTGGTATCCGGCTTTCTCCAAATACGCCGTATTCTGGAACTGTGTAAAATAGTATTTCCAAGCAACAATGTAACAGACCGATAAGGCTTCAAATGCATAAGAAGACGAAAAGAGCAAAATTGTGGTGAGTTTAAGTAAGAGTAGTAGCGGGTGTTATTTGCTATAATTGATACTAAATTCTGGAAAGGCTAGAAAAGATTAATAAGATTCTCGGCATGGTATCCAACCTGAATCACCAGCATCGTAGTCTTATCAAACTAGACTATACACTCCCACATCTACACTCGCGGAAGTTAGACGAAACTCATATAATCAACGTCAGCAGGTGTGATGGGATATTACCAAAAAAAAATTTTTGTTTTAACTTTACTTCAACACAACCATAAGGTGTGTGGCAGCTAACAAGCGAATAATTGATTATCTCTATGTGTGCGTACGTCTACACACGATCATAATCAATTCAACAGAGATTGGGTGGTGACATCTCTAAATTTTTTAATGCAATGGCTGGCCTGAGCTAGCCTATATATTCATGTAATCTTCAAATTAGCTTGCCCCACGTTGGGCGCCAAAAATTTATGTAATAACCCATTAGAGGGTAATATAACGTTTGTATATGTGTGTGTGATTCCACATACATGTACGCATACATATATGAGAAGACATGTTACCATGAGATGGAATTCTGGAAAACGCACACGCCGTTGAGAGGTCACGGCGGGGGAGTCCTCTGGACCGTAGCTCTTTCGGGATGGGGTGGGTTTTTGCCATGTCTCAACCGACATTACATAAAAATTAATTTTAGGACTCCAAAACAGAAACTAAATGCGAAAGCTAAACTCCCTCTACTCCAAAAGCTAGATAGGTACTAAACGAAACTAATAAAACTTGATCGGTAACTACCTCCAAATGAAAAGAACTAAAAAAAAACGAAATCTAACTGAAAACAAGGTGAAGGTGGTCATCGGTTTAAGTGAGTATTGGGGGGCGAGGTCAAAGGTGTTGGTCGACGCTCGCTTTGTTTACCCTACCATATCATGATCTTCGATGCGAATATGACTCGAAAATCCCGAAAAAAAACTTTTCCTACCTTTTAGTGTATCAACATACTTGCCTCCAGGAACATACTAATAATTTATCTCATCATTGTTTCAAATTAACAATTCAAACTTTATTAAACATTTTCTTATAATAGTTTATCGCTTTTAATAGTTTATCGTTCATTTCCTTAGGTTTTTTTATTTCTTTCGCAAGTAAGACTTGAAATATTGAATATACAGGTTAGGTTAGTTTCAAGTGGCTACCGTAGAGGCACACCTAGGCCAGTATTAAAAGGCCCGTTGTGATACCACCAACACTAGGAAAGTCAGTTTCGGGACCCTGCCATATGGAAAATCCCGGTATTAACGGAATTCTCCACATAGCAGAATCCCGGGACTGACGTTCCTATACCGACACCGTTACTCCTCCTCGAACCATTTAGATGACTTGATGAAGGCCATCAGGTCCTTTATGTTCAGCTCCGTGACCTGGCGTAGGCTAACCAGGAAGGGAACTCCCACAAAGCGCATTCTCGCGCCACTTAAAGCCGGGCAGTTGCAGATGAGGTGCTCCACCGTTTCCTCCTCCTCATCATCCTTACAACTCCTACAGCATCGTCGGTAGGGCACACCAAGTCTTTCTGCGTGCCTACCAATCAGGCAGTGCCCAGTCAATACGCCTATTAATATGGAGATTTCTCTTCTCCTTAGGGCATAAATTTGTCTTGATCTTTTATGATCCCATTTCGGCCAGGTTTCTTTGGATATCCGGCATCCTGGAGATTGCAGCCATCTTTCGTTGGCTTGGCGGAGTGTGTACTCCTTCAGCATAAGCTTGCATGTGGCAAACGGCATACCTAAGCGCTCTTTATCCCGAAGAACCTGCTTGGTCGTGCCCTGCCTCGCAAGTTCGTCTGCCCTACAATTTCCCTCAATGTCCCTATGCCCCGGGTCCCATGTGAGGTTCACGCGATTCTGTTGGGCCATCTCTTGTAGAGATCGACGACAGCTGAGCGTCAGTTCAGAGTTGAACGAATAAGAGCCAAGGGATTGTCGCTGAATATAAAAATGTCGTGTCCGATAGTGTGTTGGCCTATCCAAGCCGCGGCGTCCATGATTGCTGAAACTTCAGCCTGGAAGACACTGCAGTGATCAGGTAGTCTGAAGGAGAGCTCAAGGTTCAGATCCTTTGAATAAACCCCTCCTCCAACTCTGCCGTCTAACTTCGAGCCATCAGTATAAATGGAAGTGCCGCCATGAGTGGCGGGACTCCGATCCGTGCTCTCCCATTCTTCCCTGCTGGGAATGTTGATTTTAAAACAGCTATCTCCGACTGTTGTGGTCGCACAACGATCCGTGCTCAGCGGAAGAAAGCTATAGGATCCCAAAATACAGGCGTGTCCAGTAGTGCTTGCGCCCCAGCCGGACGTTTCCCTTAGACGCAGAGCCGATGCTGCTGCTACCCGGTGCCCTTCCAGATCGAGTGGCAAATGCCAAGAATGGCATGGAGTGCTTCATTGGGCGTTGTTCTTAACGCACCGCTTATACAGATCATGCAAGATCTGTGTACTTTACCTAGCAGATTAAGGTTTGTTGCCTTGCTCAGCGCAGGCCACCATACCACAACTCCATAGAGCATGATTGGTCGAATGATTGCAGTGTAGATCCATTTGCATATTTTGCGGCTGAGCCGCCATTTCTTTCCAATGGTTCTTTTGCATGTGTAGAGTGCAATACACGCTTTCTTCTGGCGCTGAAGAACATTCTCCTTCCAGGATAGTTTCCTATCCAGAACTGTGCCTAAGAACTTGGCTTTGTCAGCCAGGTTCAGGTGCACGTCATTCAGTTTTGGTAGTGTTAGCGGTGGTATCTTATAGCGGTTGGTGAAAAGAACCAGTTCTACTTTTCCCGGGTTGATGCTCAGTCCGCAGCGCGAGCACCATGAGGAAACCTCTCGCAGTGCTACTTGCATCAAGTCGCACAGTGTTTGTGGGAATTTGCCCCTATATACTATAGCTAAGTCGTCTGCATATGCCACTACCTTCCCGCCCCCCCCAGCTTGTGTCTCGAAGCATCGAGTTGACAGTGAGGTTCCATAGAAGCGGGGAGAGAACACCACCCTGAGGCGTTCCCCTTGTGACATAGCGTGATAAGTCAACCGAGCCCAGTGATGAAACTATTCGTCTACCCCTTAGCAGTTGATCAGTAAGTCCAATAAGAGACCTGCTTATGCCCAGACTTGTTAAAGTGGTGTTTATAGCATCAGGGCTTATGTTGTTGAAGGCTCCTTCAATATCTAAAAAGGCCGCAAGACAGTACTCCTTCTCATACAGCGATTTTTCAATAACAGAAACTAGGCTGTGAAGCGCAGTTTCTGTAGATTTCCCTTTGGTGTATGCATGCTGATAGCTACAGATCAGGTTGCTATCAATAGTAGAGGAGAGGTAGTCATTTATTATCCTCTCGAAGGTTTTGAGCACAAAGGATGAGAGACTGATCGGCCTGTAGTCCTTCGGCTCGTAATGAGACGCCTTCCCCGCCTTAGGAATAAACACTACCGTGGCACTTCTCCAGGAGCACGGAATGTAGCTAAGAGCCAGGCAGGCTGTATAGAGAAATACCAGCCATTTGGCTGATGTCTCCAGCGTGTTTATGAGTTGTGCGGGAATAATCCCGTCTGGCCCGGCAGCCTTGAACGGTTCGAAGCTTTTAACCGCCCACCTAACCTTTTCCTCCGTGATGGGTATGTATACAGCCAGGTTTGTTGTAGGTGCTACGGGTTCCTCATGCAAGTTCCCTGGGAAGTGCGTATTCAAGAGCAGCTCTAGGGTTTCCCTCTCCGTACTGGTCCAGGATCCGTCAGGTTTGCGCAAATAGCTTGTGGCTGTTTGAGTTTTTGAGAGCACTCGTCTAAGTCTCGCTGTATCGTCGACATTTTCGACCCCAGTGCAGAAATTTCTCCACGATACTCTCTTCGCCTGCCTCAGAGCTTTTTTGTAGGCCCTGAGTTTAACTTTATATTCGAGCCATTGAGTCTCCGTGCCAAGGCTCTTGGCCTTATTAAATTGTGTCCTACATGATTTTCGGAGCGAGTCCAGGTCGTAGGACCACCAATGCGGCCTATGTTTACCGGTTTTGGCACTGGGCAAGTCTGCTCTAAGGCATTCGAGAGCGCCGTTGTAAAGGTCTTTACCAGATCCTCCAACTCCCCTACTGATGAGGGGACTTGTGGGGGCAGTGCTGGTAAGTCCCTAGATAGTATTTCATTGTGTAGCTGCCAGTTAGTGTTACGTGGGTTGCGTTTCATAACCGGCTGCTCAACAGAAAAGTCTAGAACTATTTCTACGTACCGGTGGTCGGAGAATGAGTGCTCATCGAGAACGCGCCATTTTCTGACCCACTCATAAGCGCCTTCGCTGCAATATTTACCACAAGTCGTCAATTGGAGTAAGAGGATGCAATAAGCGGAGCTTAGTTAAAAAATATAATTAAAAGTAAATAAAGGTAGTCAAAAACTTAAAAAACTACATAAAATATTAAAACTCGAGTGCCTCTTTGTGCAAAGGTGATTTGTACTCATTTTTTTTCCTTTTTGTTGATTTGCAATTCACATCAAATAAATTTATAATTTGTTATAACAAAAACACTGCGAAAGACGGAGATACAAAATTGAGAAATGGCGCCAAAAACAAGAACAAATAAAAAACATAATAACAAAGAAAAAGTTTTAACTTCAAGCGATTCCAGTGACGATGAAACTACTTCTGTCAACTTATCAACAATCATAGATAAACTTAACAAAGAGTTTAAAGTGCAAGAGCGGGCTTTGAAAAAAATAAAAGAGTCCCAAGATCATATAAGTGATGGTTTTAATGCACTCAAAAAAGAGATTGAGCGGTTAACAGAAGAAAACAAGCAAATTAAAAAAGAAATGAAAGAGATTAAAACGAATGAAGAAAATGTCAAATTGAAAATGAAAACATTAGAACGCAACATAATAGAGATAAAACAAGAAAAAAACAAAAACAATTTAATAATAACTAATATACCACAAATAGAAAATTCAGACTTAAAACCGGTTATCATGGAAATTGCCGAGCAAGTTCATGCCAAAATTAGCATTGATAGCATAATAGATGTGTTTCAAAATGAAAATAAGAAATTTAAAACACATCCCATAATAGTAAAAATGAAATGCGACGAACTAAAAATGAAATGCTTCGAGTTTCGAAAGAATGGTGGGCAGATAGACTTAAGTAAAATACTAACAAACATTGATATGAAAGGAAAACATGTAAACTTTCATCAGCTGATGGAGAAAGAGCTAAGCGATCTCATGAAGAAGGTGAAAACAGAAGCAAACAAAATAAATTACAAATACGTGTGGGTAAAGGATGCGAAAGTCTTCGTAAGAAAAGACGACGAGACTGCTGTTATACAAATTAAAGAAATAGATGATATGAAAAAACTTAAGTAGTTAAAAACTACCTAAGTATATATACATATATATATCTATAATCATGGATGTTGTTAATGCAGCTCTTGAGATTGATGTAAAATATGAAGTAAACAAATTGATATTTAGCAAAAATTACAAAAATCTTAATATACTGTATCTGAATATTCAGAGCATTAGAAATAAGTTGAATGATCTTGATACGCTGATACAAGAGAATACGACAGAGGGTAGAACTGTTCATGTAGTTGCGGTAAGCGAAATTTGGATATACGAAAATGAAAACATGTATTTCAATTTGAAAGAATATAATGCATACTTTGCAAATCGTTTATCAAATAGAGCAGGAGGATGCGCAATTTTCGTACATAAGACAGTTCCATCTTCTCTCGTATCCGCAATTGAATATGAAGGAAGTAGTTTTTTGACAGTGAAATTAATCAAAGCAAATATGCACATCTCTTGCGTTTATAGATTCTGCGCGTCTGATATTAGCCGTTTTATTGATAAATTAGAGAATGAAGTATTAAAATGTAAGAGATCCATTATAGTTGGAGATTTTAACTTAAACCTATTAACATCAAATGTATATTTAAACAACTATACCAATGTGGTTCTCAGTAGTGGGTTTCTTTATTTAAACAGTTTGAACAGAGAGATGTATACTTGAAAAGGAAGCGATTCCAAAACCATCATTGATCATGCTCTTACGGATTTAGTTGATTTTTCATACACTCTATCCTTAGATGACAATGAAATTTCTGATCATAGAATACTAGGTTTAACTTTTAATAACAATACACATAATAACGAATTTCTCAATAGCGAAATACAAGTTTTTGATTATGCCTTATTCGAAGAAAATAATCATATATCCAATTTATCGGAACAATCTCACTTTTCGGAATTTCATACACAGCTGTGTAGTAGTATTGAAAATTGCACTAAGCGTATTAAAAAAACGATTAAGAATGTTAAGAAGCCATGGATAAATAATGAAATTTTAGCTGTTCTCAAAGAAAAAAACAAATTTTACAAATTAAAAAAGAGATATATAAACAACTTATTTTTTGAAAACAAGTACAGGTATTTAAAGATTCAAGCACGTAATAAAATAAATAATGCGCGAAGGCAATTTTATGGTAGACAAATTGAAGATAATATCCAATCTAGCGCCAAAACGTGGAGAGTTTTAACTCAACTTATATATGGACAAACCAATGTATCGCCTTTAGCTATAACGCAAATAGAATATAACGATAAAGTTCTTACAACACCTTCGGAAATAGCAGATGATTTTAATGATTATTTTATACACATTATAAAAACGCCAGATAATTTTGAGTATTCCCCTGAGTCTGTATATAAAATAACACATCCTTTTGTTTTAAGTGAGTGTAATATTGAAGAGGTAAGAAATGCAATCAGTACTCTTAACCCAAAGTCGGCAAATGGTCCGGATGGCGTTTCTGTGAGACTGGTACAAAAATATAAAGATATATTCTCTGGTGTGTTATTAAATTTCATTAACGAATGTTTTCAAAGTGGTCAGTATCCAGAGAGTTGAAAATCGGGTCAGTAGTTCCAATTTACAAAAGTGGAAGTAAGGAGATCTGCTCAAACTATAGGCCGATAACGAAATTGAGTACGATTGATAAGATATTTGAAAATATACTGTTAACAAGATTAAAAGAATTTATTAAAACCAATGAAATAATTGGCGAAACCCAGTTTGGGTTTACGGAAAAATCTAGCACGCTATCTGCTTGTATCAATTGTACAGAGTTTATCTACGAAAATTTAGATAAAAAAAGTATGTTGCTATGTTGGCAATCGATCTCAGCAAAGCCTTTGACTCAGTGAATCTTTCCATTATGATAGATAAGCTAGGGGAGCTGGGGATTGATGGTGTGGCAATCAAATAGGGCTCTTGATAATCGACAAATCGATTAGTCGAATAATCGATTTCGACTAGTCGTTTCCAAAAATATTCGATTATCACTAATCGACTAGTCGAATAGTTGCTTTTGACTAGTCGATTACTGGCCTGAAGACCCGGGTAATAAGGCGGGAAATTTCTACTGTAATTCGCATGCATGTCTAAGTGGTATCTGCCATTTTCGCCAATTTATTTGCTTCATTTCTTTGAAATTTAAAAAAAAATGTAACAGGAGCACAGAATATTTGTGTAGGTAGATATACAAAAATGAAATTTTGAAAAATGTATGTATGTTTGTAGCAATATTTGTATGTATGTAGATAAAAAAAGTTTGAAATTTTTTTTTCATACTGCAAAACGTTGTATGTCAATATTATTCTTTCAGGTTTAAATGCGCAATGTACGCATCTTTCTCTTATTTTACGTTGCCGTTTGAAATAAGTTAGTTGAAAGATTGATTTGTGGGGCAAAAGATATGTAAAAGTACATTAAATCACACCTAATTTTCCAAAGAACTCAAAAATTACAAACCTTACATAGAGAGTTTTGTTGTATTACCAAAAATATACGGGAACATTAGAGTGCCAAAAAAGTTTCACACTTTCTATCGGAATGATTAAGCTTGAGAATTTATTTTTTTTTTGTAGCAAAATTGCTTCTGCACGCCAATGAAAGATTTCCTATGAAAATAAAAAACAAATTTGACATGTGAGAAATTATAAGCACCTGTAACTCTAGTGTCTCTGTTTGAAAACTTTAGATTTGTAACAAACTTTTCAAAATGTTATTTGTTTCATGCGCTGCTAAGCGCTCTCCAATGATGCTGTTATG
The DNA here is from genome assembly GCA_964058755.1 of Campiglossa producta. NCBI lineage: Eukaryota > Metazoa > Arthropoda > Insecta > Diptera > Tephritidae > Campiglossa > Campiglossa producta. Next base: position 82,391,125 of record CAXKVI010000002.1, read on the forward strand.
TCAGGCCGAGTTAAAATACAGGAGATGATTGAAACACGAGATTTTAATCCAATTTAAGATTGTATAATTTTCCCTTTAAAAGCTGATGTAGTTTTTTAATATAAAAGTCACTGGAAATTATTTGGAACGCATAATAATAAAAAACATGCTCGAAAAATTTCTGGTAATAGCGCTTTTCGAAATTGGTGATTCAATAAATATTTTATAAATTTTAAGGAAACATTTAAGCACACGCTAATAAGTTGTTTTTAATATTTGACAAGTATCAGGAGCACAGAATTTCAGTAAGCAATTATAAAAAAAAAAAAATTCAATAAACTGGTATGTATAGAAGGGGGTTGGTCGGGCAACTGCTCCCACTGTTAAATTGCATTTTGAAAATATCTTTGTGTATAAGAAAAGAACTGAAAGCTAGTAGATGCGTGTTTTTGAAGTTATTAACGTTAATATTATTATCAATATTACTGCAGTATTGCAGTCAAGTTACTTTATGGATGCTCTGATGCTGATACTTAAGTGATAATATCAGCTACTCCGGCGGAGCTCCCGGCAGGAATGAAGGTAGTAGAGTCGATAAAGATAACATCGAATTTATCGAAACATACCGTCAAATTCCCTTAAAATCGTTGGAATTCCCTCAAGATCTGTTCAATTTTCTCCCGCCGGGAGCTCCGTCGGAATAACTGATAGACCCCAATATGCAACAATAATTGCATACTTCCTTTTCATGTAGCGAATGATGAGCTTGTGATGAGCAACAGATTGTCAACATTTTATTCAACACACCCCATATTTTTTTATACGGAACGCTACTGAAATAATTTTTGACAAGCGGCCATGTTTTTTTCAATAGTACAATATTTGTGACAGAATTACATACTTACATAAAGAAATTCTGTCTCCAAACCCTGTAGGAAATTCATATAACTCCAAGTCAACTATTATTATTTATTTTCATCCTAGCTGTTCATTGTACCATTGGTATAAATTAATAAAAAAGATCAATTGCTTTTTCGAAACCTTTTCTCAAATACCAAATATCTTCAGATTTCTATACATATAAGTACTTGTTTTAGTTAACTAATCAAATTTAGTTATGAGATATTAATAATAATTTATTTACGTTTTTGGTTTGGTTTTATCATGCATTCATACGTAGCTGTCCAGGCCTCAGTTAAGGTCGAAACCGGTGTTCTAAGCCAGATCAATGCTGACATCATACAAATTTTCAATGAAATCAAAAGCTGACTTAAAAAAGATACTTTTTTTATCTGAAATTCTAATCTTGGCTTTGATCATAATGACGACAACCCGCCTAAGCGGTTTTTTGTCGTTTCGTATCAGAGCACGCCAATCATTCCTTTTTAGCGATAACTGACGCCAATTGGAAACCCCAAGGGAGTTTAAGTCATCCTTCACCTTTTGTTTCCATCTCAGTCGAGTGTGGCACCACAACGAAACGCTTGAGCTCAATGAACTTTCTTGAGAAAAAACCTCCTCTTTGAGGCGAAAAAATTTATGTGTCAAACATTAAAATCCGACAACAAATGCCAAAGATTTGAAGAAAAATGTAATTAGGCGACATCTAGGCTTGCCACAAAAAAAATTTTTATTTTAATGTTTTTCAAAAACACTTTGTATGAGGGGAGGTACGGCCGTCTTTTTTTTTTTGCCTGTAAGCTCGAGACGCTCTAATAAAAGTGATATGAACACTGAAAAATAAAGAACTAGTAGTTGACTTGGAGTTGACTACAGGGTTTGGTGTGACAATTTTTTTATGTGAGTAAGTCTGTATTGTACGTTTGAAAAAAAACATGGCCGCTTGTCAAAAATTTTTAAAAAATATTCCAGTAGCGTCCCGCAAAAAAAAATATGGGGTGTGTTCGAGCCGCGTTGGTTGTAGCAGTGCTACTTTTTATGACAGAGCATCATGTTCTTCGGCAAAATTTCGCGCTTTCGTTTAACCCTGCTTTCATAACGTTATTTTTTACCCCTTAATTCATAACGATACGTCTCTCAGGCGTATGTTATAAACATATATCATGAAATACGAAACCTACTCTGCAAAATCAACTATCACTTCCAGGCTGTGAGTAACGACGGAGATAAATGCCAGTATGAGTTAGCTTAGAGAGTAATTGCGAGAGGGAGATCAACAAGAAAAAAGTCGATATGCCTCGAAGACGTACGTTATGGCAGCAGGGTTAATAAAATGTTGACAATATGTTACTCATCACAAGCTCATCATTCGCAACATTAAAATAAAATATGCAATCATTGCAGCATATTATCACCTAAGTATCAGCTTCAGGGCATCAATAAAGTAACATGGCTGCAATACTGCAGTAATATTGAGCTGCTCGAACACACCCATAGTTAATGTTATAGAAAGATTTCAAGACAACCGTACATCTAAGCCCCATCCAAAAGCTGTTCCAATTTGCGTTTTTGAAGTGTGTATTTTGATCTTTTCTAAGTCGAGACTTGAGACATGTTAAATAAATCTAGGTAGACCAATGGCGGAGAATATAAGTTCATCTCTCGAAGTAGTTCTTGCTGACTGGGGTATAATGGAGAAAACACGAGCTATGACACATGACAGCGCAAACGTGATGAACGCAGCAGCAGCGCAACTAATCGTTGTTCCTAGTAGCATAAAATGTAGCGCACATCTTCTTCAGCTTGTGATTAAAGATGCATTGTCGTCAGTTCCACAGTTCCACCGATCAACAATAGCTAAATCCGCATTATCAAATCGTCAGACGCAATTGGGTATGAAGGAGAACAGACTAGTTCAATGTATCGAAACGCGGTGGAACTCGAAGTATAAGATGTGTGAAAGTTTAATTCGCAACAAAAATGCTATCACTTTAGTCCTCCAAGACCGAAGTGTAACAAAACTTTCCTATGCAATAAAACTAGACATGGCGGAAACCGAATGGACAACCATGGAAAAAATGGTTGAGATGCTGAAACCTTTCGATGTAGCAACGAATGTGTTATTGAGAAAGACATCTCTATATCTATGATTCGTCCTCTGGTTCATGCTGTGATAAATAACCATATGGCGTAGTCGTATTTTGAGCAAAGCAATGAGGAAGTTTTTAAAAACACAGCAAGATTATCATTAAAAGAAAGATTCGAAATTGATATTACTGACATTTCAGCACCGGTAGTTGCATCGTTCCTGGATCCCAGACACAAAAATTTAGCTTACGAAGTAGAGGGAACAAAGGCTAAGGTGATTTCATTTATAGCATCTTTGCTTGAGAATAATAACATTTTAAATGTTTGTGAACCGAGGCCTTCTAAAAACACGCAAATGGACTTTTTATTTCAATGTGAAAGCAGCCAAAGTGATTCCCGAACGCAGCTGGACTTTTATGCAGCAGAACCTCAGATTGGCCATAATATAAATCCCCTTGTATGGTGGACAAATCATTCTGGGATTTACCCTAAGCTTTTTGAGATTGCCAAACAATATTTGTGTATTCCTGCTACTTCAGCAGAATCTGAACGAACATTTTCTAGTGCGGGAAATATCGTTACTGCATTGAGAAACTGCTTGCTTCCTCAGAATGTGCATATGTTGACATTCTTATATCAAAATAAACGTTTTATGAATAATAATTAGAATACATAGTTACATTACTTTCCCTTCATTGATTGTGGCTGGAATACATAAATATTGTTTCAAAAATAACTTACAAAATAAATAAAGATTCTACGTGATAATTTATTATCGTGTGCTAATATTGATGTTAATAACTTCAAAAACACGCAATCTACTAGCTTTCAGTTCTTTTCTTATACACAAAGATATTTTCGAAATGCAATTTAAAAGTGGGAGCAGTTGCCCCACCAACCCCCTTCTATACATACCAGTTTATTGAATTTTTTTTTTTTGTATAATTGCTTACTGAAATTCTGTGCTCCTGATACTTGTCAAATATTAAAAACAACTTATTAGCGTGTGCTTAAATGTTTCCTTAAAATTTATAAAATATTTATTGAATCATCAATTTCGAAAAGCGCTAATTCCAGAAATTTTCCGAGCATGTTTTTTTAATTATTATGCGTTCCAAATAATTTCCAGTGACTTTTATATTAAAAAACTACATCAGCTTTTAAAGGGAAAATTATACAATCTTAAATTGGATTAAAATCTCGTGTTTCAATCATCTCCTGTATTTTAACTCGGCCTGACATAACAGCATCATTGGAGAGCGCTTAGCAGCGCATGAAACAAATAACATTTTGAAAAGTTTGTTACAAATCTAAAGTTTTCAAACAGAAACTAAGACACTAGAGTTACAGGTGCTTATAATTTCTCACATGTCAAATTTGTTTTTTATTTTCATAGGAAATCTTTCATTGGCGTGCAGAAGCAATTTTGCTACAAAAAAAAAAATAAATTCTCAAGCTTAATCATTCCGATAGAAAGTGTGAAACTTTTTTGGCACTCTAATGTTCCCGTATATTTTTGGTAATACATCAAAACTCTCTATGTAAGGTTTGTAATTTTTGAGTTCTTTGGAAAATTAGGTGTGATTTAATGTACTTTTACATATCTTTTGCCCCACAAATCAATCTTTCAACTAACTTATTTCAAACGGCAACGTAAAATAAAAACGAAAGATGCGTACATTGCGCATTTAAACCTGAAAGAATAATATTGACATACAACGTTTTGCAGTATGAAAAAAAATTTTCAAACTTTTTTTTATCTACATACATACAAATATTGCTACAAACATACATACATTTTTCAAAATTTCATTTTTGTATATCTACCTACACAAATATTCTGTGCTCCTGTTACATTTTTTTTAAATTTCAAAGAAATGAAGCAAATAAATTGGCGAAAATGGCAGATACCACTTAGACATGCATGCGAATTACAGTAGAAATTTCCCACCTTATTACCCGGGTAAAAACTGGGAACCGGATTTAATCGTTAGTATTCGATTAGTGACAGCTAGTCGATTAGCTGAAATCGAATATCTGCTATTCGATTTTCAAACAGCACAAAAGTTGATAATCGATTACTCGACTAATCGACTAGTCGAGTAATCGATTAGAATCAAGAGCCCTACAATCAAACTCTTTGAAAGTTTTCTCATAGGCAGAAAACAATATGTTCAAATTAAAAACTGTAAAAGCTCAATAAAAACTATTAAAGCAGGTGTTCCACAAGGATCCAAATTGGCAGCCACTTTGTTTTTAATATATATTAACAACATTTTAAAGCTTAATCTAAAGGGAATGCCGCAATTCTATGCTGATGATGGAACATTCCTGTATGCTACTAATAGTCTTGACGAACTTTTACTGAATATACAAGAGGACCTTAAGATAATATCCCAGTGGTTCGAACGAAACCTATTGAAAATGAATCTAACCAAAACCAACTTTATAATTTTTAACAACTATAAAGATATTCCTAGTATTCGTGATTTGAAAGGAGTTCATCTCGTTGGTAGTTTTATTTCGCGGGTAGATACTTTAAAATACCTTGGCATTTGGTTCGACGAAAATCTAAACTGGCTAGAACACATAAATAGAATGAAAATGAAATTATTACCACTAAATTTCGCGATCTATAGAAATCGTAAAGTGATTCCACAAAAACAATTATGGCTTTTATACAACTCTCTGTTCATGTCTAAAATACATTATTTGAACCCTATATGGAATAACTGTTCGGAGCAACTAACAAATGAAATCCAAAGAATACAAAATAAAGTCATTAAAAATATCTTGCATTTGCCTAGGGGAACGGCAAGCGAGCTTTTATATCAAAATAGACTGGATTTTCGTAAATATGCCATACTACAAACCTTAGAAACATTTTATAAAGTTAAAAATAATTTAATAAAACATAACTTATATATCCCTGAGGAACCAACCCTCGAATACACGCTACGCGCTAGGTCAAATATCAGACCACGATTCTTTCGAACGGAAAGATGTGCGAAATCCTTAAGACATCATGGTGTAAAATTGTTTAATAAGCTTCCAGATGAAGTTAAAAATGCTAGAAATCTTCAATGCTTTAAAACACAAGTCAAACAGTTACTTCTCATCAATTTTAACTTTAATATGTAACTTTTCTATGGCAAATTCTCTGTAATGAGTATCATTGTATTATTATCATTTTTTATTTACCTATGTTGCATAAATTTATGTACATATCTTTATTTTATTTTTTTAATTTCTTTTTTTTTATCTTACTATTAACTCATACAACAATTGATGGCAAAAATGTGTAAATGAAATTAAGCTATCTTCTCGTACAAAAACAAGTTTTTTTTTTGAGAAAATCTGTAGAATTCCAAATCTTGTTATCAATAAAAAAAAAAAAAAAAAAAAATAGTGAGATCTATTACCTCCCTACGGGTTTTAGTAATAAACGTAGGTTCATTACCCACGTTGCAAACTACCAGGTTAGTTGTTAACAAATAGTCAAACAACGACTCTCCTCTAGCATTGATATCGGAGCTTCCCCACTGGACGTGATGAGCATTGGCGTCAGTTCCGATAATAAGATGACCCATGGAAAAATTTGCCACCAGGTCTTTTACCTCCCTCTGTGGCGGAGGTTCTTCGGCGTCGTAGGGCATATAGACCGACGCCATCGTCAGACTGGTACTGTCGACTGTTAAACTGGCAGCTGTAACGTCACCATTGGTATAGTTGGGCAAGAGAAATGCATTCAGCTCAGACTTAACTAAAATACAGGCTCTAACCCTGCCCCCCTCGCTGGCTCGAATAAGCTTATAACCCTTAGACCCCAAACCGCAAATCCTAGAGCTGTTGACCCAGGGTTCTTGGATGAGGACCACATCTACGTCGCCTTTAGAGAGACGACTGATTGAAGCAGCCGAGGCTGCTTTAGATTTGTGCAGATTTATCTGAATCACCACCGACATGAGAGTGCTCAGACTTCCCTGCCACCGCCGTATCGTCGAGTTCCACCTCGTCTGGAGGCTTATCTTTCAACGACGATTTCTTCAGACCACGGTTTGGCGTGGCAGAGATCCTACTAACTGTGGCAGTGTCAACTGTGGTGCGCTCAGGACTAGCTGCTATCACTGTGACGTTGAGGTCCTCCCCGTCCAGCAGGCTGTCTCCCATCTCCGAGCTGTTCACTGCTCCTTCGCCATTTGACGTGGCAGATACCATACTTTCCGAGTCGGACATCTCCGACTCCCCTTCCGGCACTGCGATGTCCGAGTCCTCCGGTGCAGCCGAAATAGCAGCGCGCTGTGCATCGCCGCGGTATACGTGGATCACGATCTGACCCATGCCGTAGTGCACTCGTCCATTGCACCGTTTAAGGGGCTCGAGTGCCTCCTTATTCAAGGTGAAGACCACTTGCCTATCAGGCCCTACCGCGTCCTCGACCAGATTTACACCCCAGTCCTGCGTCGGGAGAGACGGGTTCATGATCCTCAGCATCCTGAGAATTCTCTCAGGTTCAGCAGGGATAGCAGGAATCCACGCTCTTGCCCTTGGCCGAGCCGGGATGTCCTTCCAGTCGACAACCTCGATTCTTGCCCCTTGGTAGATCTCACCTAGTCTTGCAGCTGCTGCCTTGTACAGTGCAACAGTTTTTGCATCCTCGCAAGCGAATACCTTGATTCGGCCCTGGTGCCATCCCGCATTAGAACCCATCGGAGTGGCACCCGGAGACTCATCCATAATGTCGAGAAGGGCATTACCGATAGCGTTCCGGACGAACCGCCACTGGTCCCTAGGGATGGCCCAGTTTTCATTACCTCGGTCAATGACGCCTATGAGGATCCTATCCTTAGTCACTTCAGCAAAGCTGAGTTTACCCATTACGGGGGCGTGTTGCTGCCGCTTCGGGTGAGGTTTTAAATCCACGTCCGATCTCTGGCGTTTGAAGGGATTTATATTAACCTTCTTTGGCGCGTAATCGCTTTGGAAGTTCGGTAAGATAGCTTCAGCCATCTCCACCGTCTTCCTAGCATTCGGCGATAGCGTCTCTTGTGAAATACCCTCGTATTTCTTCAGTATCCTCGCGGCCGTTCTTTTGTCCAAGTACTCAGAGCGACTGGGAGATGTCTTTTGGGGTAAATTTCGACCCGAAGTTGCCATCGCGGTCGTTCCCTCATTTGGATCTCTGGGGCCAGGTCGTGAGACCACTGCCACAGACGTTAAAGACTTGGTTTCGGTACCGGCACTTACTAGGGCTCTAGCATCAGCCGTTGTTGGCTTCACCGTGTTTGTACCGGTACTTACTTTGGGGATTGCCCCCTTATTATCCAGAGCTGATCGACTCGTAGTTGCCATCGCTGTCGATCTCTCGGCTGATGAAGAAATGGAGTTTGTCCTCCGACGTTGCGTTCTCGCTTGCTCCAGCATTTTCCTCCTCTGCTGGGCAGTATACATGGTTGTATCATTATTTTTAAGGTTTTTATTACTTTTTTTCATCTTGTTCGTACGACCCCTTGCCGGGAAAGGCCAGTTTAGGGTCAAAGGAAGAGTATGGGGAATGTGTCGTCCGCCGCGGCAGAGCCCCATGCCGCGGTAAGGCCATAGTTACTCTCCGAGGCGGCCCGGTATCAGAGAGGCTCCGTTCGATTACAGCCACGATTTGCCTCCCGGCTGCAAACGTCCAATGGACACGTGGTCGCATAACACCCTGGATTGGGAGGGGGAAGATCTTAGTCGTCGCGCCAGAGAGGCTTGGCTTCTCTCGTGATGTAGTACCGGCGGCACTATGATCACAAGGGCAGCGCAGCCCTGTGGCTATCGACTTAAGCCCTCGTACCGCGGCAAGGTGTCAACCCTTCACGAGGGAGTTGAATATACAACTTTGAATAAAAAAAAAAAATAAAAAAAATTCTTAAATTCTATATTAACAAACGAGATGTTAAGTACTAACAAAATTTCCTAGTGGGTACTTTTGTACGAATAATCGAAAATTCAAAGTACTTTAAACCATGTCCAAAAAAAAAAGAGAATGAATATTCAACGATTATGTTAAATTAATCTTAAAAAGATAACTGAGATGATATCTACCATCGTTAACGCGCGGTAAAAATTATCGGTTCATAGCAATTGGCTAATAAGGAGCGATTAATGTAGCAAAATCTTGGTTACAGTATCAGGGTATCATAATTAGAACCTCATTGATTTATGTTTTGTTACTTTACTTTGTTCTTAATATTTGGTTGTTTAATGTTTTTATGTATAAAAAAAATTCTTTAAACTGCAGTAATCACGTCAGCATATCTCAGCGCATATGTATGTATGTTTGTATACCCATTTCTGTCAGAGTGCGGCAACTGGCAATATTTTTATAACTCTAAAATTATTCAATAAATATTTTAGGTATAATATACTAAAATTAATTTCTCAAATTATGCAATTGCAGGAGCAGAAAGGTAACCAAAATGCTTATTCTACCTTTTCATATTCTTTTAGGTTTAAGTTATTTATTCAACACTTTATGTTTCGCAAAATATTGTTTTAAAATATTTATATATCAAAGAGAAACTTATATATGTTATTAATTCTAGCCAGTAAGTTTATTTCTTAAAAAAAATCTTTTCGATTTGAGTGATTATCTTTAGGTATAATATAGTGTAATTAAACTGCAAAATAAGTTTATCAAGTAGTTTGACTAAAAAAAACTCAAGAAAAAATGGTACGTTAATTTTTTCAACTTTCATGGCTTTTATTTGTTTATTATTATTATTTTTTTTTTGTTTATAAGAAAAATAGTTTTCCTCTAACAAAATAAAGTTTAATTGTTTTTTAAATAATAGTAGCACCTAAAATAAGTTATTATTAACCAAAAACGTTTTTAATAATTTTTAGATGATATGAAAAGTAAATTATGTACTTGAAATTTGAAAACTTCATTTGCCTAACTCTGACCTACATACACACACAGGTTACAAAAGTACATACGTATGTACGTATTTGTGTACAAAATATGTACAAATTAATGCCCATGCATTTTTTTTTTGTTTAGGTATCCTAACAATTATGCAAAGTCAAATCTTCGCTCAGTAAAATCAAAGCTTAAAAAAATTGTAAACAAGAAAATAATTAACAACAACAATATTACTCACATTGGTATGTTGGTATGTTTGTATGTCACGCACTCCACCGATGAAAGGCCTTCCAACGTTGACTGCAGGTTAGCTGTACGGTTGACAAATTTTCTTTGGCAAAATTCTCTTGTCTTCAAGCTTTGATTTTTTTATGATAAAAGATAATATGCTCGTAGACAGTGTCACATTTTTGTGCGGTATATGGTCAAAAAAATTATTACTGAATTTTCGCTTTTTATTATTTGTTTTTTTTTTTTTTAAACGAAGATGATTATTTTTGTTTTGTTTTTAGTTTTTCAAAACCATTATGTATTAAGAAAATTATTATTTTGTTTCAATGATAAATGCACCGATTAAATTCGGAAACATGATTTCATTTAACTTATTTTTGATTATCTATGCATAAAAAAAATTTTAATTTATATTTTAATTAATCACTATTTTTTTCTTTCTTGCCTTCTTGGCTTTATGCAACTTTTTGCTTGAGGTTTTTTTTCATAATCAAAACAATAAACTGTTTTTTTCCAGTTTTAGATTCTAATTTTTTTTTTAAAGCGAAGATTTCAATTTTTGACTTTAGGTTCTAATTTACAACCTCTAAATTTGTAGACTCTAGATTCTAATTTTTAATCTCCTTTTTTCTTTTACATCGCTGTCCTGACGTGGAGAATAAAAAGATTTATTCAAAATTAATATTTAAATTTCGCAATAAAATTTAGATTTTTTCTTTTAATTAAGATTCCCGGTTGGACAAAACTAAGCCTTTTCCTTTCAAACTGTCACAAAATAGGGCTTTTAATCGCAAAAAATGGTATTTTTAATCACTGTGCACTGTATCACGTTTTATGTGTAGGTGGTGGCAGGAAAATGCGGGAGATGAGGCCGGCTACTTTGCTGCGCGCCTGGTTGGTGGTGGGGTTAAATGTTTCGGGAAAAAGCCCTTTGTGGAGGTTACGGACTGTAGATTTACGTGCAGGATGAGTCTGATGAAAGTCAGGTGGTCACATGGACTACTTTGGCAACATGGGTCAGATCACGATGATCCTGAACAAAAAGATCCCACGCGGCTTGGACACGCGTCTGGAGGTTATGGGTGTGGTTGAGCAGGTAATTCCAAAAGATCCTGATGACATACTATTGGACAAAACCCTATTATTAGTATTCAGGAATTCACATTAATAAAAAAACTATTACCTTTTCTTAAGTGGAGAAGCTGGAGGTTATGGAGACACCGGTATTACAAAAAAACTAATAGACCTGTCCGTCCACTTACTGGTGTGATGATAAAAACGGCAAAGAGGCTAACTGTAGCCGTTCAGGCTCTTTTATACCTTCTGGTCTCTACCTTCCGGCTTCTGTTTTTGACATTTCCCTAACTTCGTTTTAGAACTAAGTAATGTCACAGAAATGCGTCTTTTCATCCATTGAAATAAAACTAATACAGAGTGTACTTGATGATTGACTTTTGCCTTTACCTAACCACTGAGTCGTATATGACTCACTATGGCCTTTTTCCCCATTTCGAAGTTTTGAACAGATGTATCTTTGTAAGAACCTAGCTATGGTTATTTACATTTCAGCAAATAATAGATAATTTGCAGTTTTAATACAGGCCATCAATTCAATATGATAACTCGGCAATAAAGTCTTTAAGTCATGTTCTCGCATGCGAGAAATATTATCTCACAAGGGGGTATGGAAAACGAAAAGATACATTATTGTCAACGCGACCATTACAAATGCAAGTTCCCTCGAAAGTGTGTATTAAAGAGCTGTTTTAGGGTTTCCCCTTCCGTGCTGGGCCAGGATTCGTCAGGTTTCGGCAAATGGATGTTTTCAGTTTTTTAGAGCACTCGCTGTGTCGTCGACATTTTCTACCCCTGTGCAGAACACTTAAAAAGAGGATTTCGTAAAAGATAATCGCCTCTACAAAAAAACAGTTAAGAGAATTTGGTAACAAACCATAGAAGACACAGTTTCTACACATTACAAAAATTATTACGAAAAAAAGTAAAAGAAAATACTTCCTTCCGCCTATCTTGCCTGGATTCTATCCGAAATAAGAATTTTTTTTTTACCTCCTTCGTTTATATTAGGTAATAAACCTTCCTTGAGTTGCTGTGGAGCAAATGGTATACTTATACAAAAGGTTGGAATATTCGTTGCTGTAATAGAATCTAAGGGCGGCTCGCTAAACAAGCATTCATCAGTAACAATTTGTAGTATATTTAATATTTTACGCTCACGATCGGTTTCGGCAATAACACTATGATCACGAAAATGGCAACCCTTAAAAAACAATGGATGTGTTAACAATTATTATGTTCTAATAAATAAGAGACCATAAACAACTATACCACTTATAAAAATCCAATTCCGATTTATTTTTTGTTAGAAAAAAATCTGAAAATAATTACACAGTGACACAAAATGAGGGGTCTTCTCTCCGTAATTGATGAAAGCAAATGGAGATGAAACTTTAGCCCTCCCATATCAAAACCTCATACTGTGCTTTTGGCCTATAGGTCTGTGTTCTTTGTTATTTTTATTCAAAGTTGGTAACCCTGTGTATAAGAAAAGTTGATTAAAACTTGATCCAATGAAGCAATTTTAGATGGGTTTGCTTATATATCGCTATTTTTTGGATCGAGGAACTCATTTTTGACATTAATTTTTACCTAAGTCTTACGATAGGTGGCGCTGTCATACAATTTGTCTTATTTTTGATAGTTTTTCATGCTAATGAAGCAATTTTAGATTGTTTTTTTTTTTTTGTATATCGCTTTTTTTGGATCTATAAACTCATTTTTGACATTAATTTTTACCTAAGTCTTACGATAGGTGGCGCTGTCATACAATTTGTCTTATTTTTGATAGTTTTTCATGCTAATGAAGCAATTTTAGATTGGTTTTTTTGTATATCGCTTTTTTTGGATCGATAAACTCATTTTTGACATTAATTTTTACCTAAGTCTTACGATAGGTGGTGCTGTCATAAATTTTTTATTTTTTTGATAGTTATTTATGCAATAATATTATTAATACTAGTATATCCCGTGGTCGAAATTCGACCAATTTAAAATAGTTGAACTTATTCAAACATCTGATCAACTTTTTGTCAATAGCTGCCTTTAGGCCCGTGGCCGAACCTCGACCAACTTAAATGTATACTTTGAAAACTCATCTATAGGCAAAATGAGGCCATCAAAGAATTTAAAAAATAGCGGCTGTTATTATATAATAAAAATATTAAATTACAGCAGCCCTTTCCAAAATTATTTATGGCAAATGCCATGCAAATATTCGGTTTTCGAGATTTTATGTTGCACTTGAATAATCGGATGATGAGATTGTGCTTAACAAATAGCCACTAATTTATGCGATCGTTTTGAGCAGGTGAAGAACAAAAAAATATTAGGTTGAAAATTAAGTAAATTGTAATAGTTAAGAAAAAGGAATATTCCGCAACCGGGTCTTGCAACTGTGCACACCGTATTCTATACGCTCACCGCCGCGCCATTACCTTATACACAAAGCAGTTATCAAATTCTGCAATTAGGCTTTATGAGAATCAGAATTTAAAAATTAACAATATACGAACAACAAAGTTAGACTATTAATATAAACTAGTTATTACTATAGTTTTTAAAAGGGAAATATAAATATTTCAACCCTGTATTCATAGGCGGATTTACGGGTGGGGCTGAGGCAAGCAACCTCCTAACCACCATATAGTGTAATGTTCCTTTCTATATCTATCATTTACGATCTACGACAATAAAACTAAAAATATAAATTTTCATGAAAAATTTTAAAACTTGTTTGACAGCGCCACCTATCGTTAGATTTAGGTTAAAGTTTATATCAAAAAAGAGTTCGTCGATCTAATAAATAGCGATATAAAAAAACAATCTAAAATTGATTCATTTGCACAAAAACTATCAAAAACAAGTAAGGAAGTCTAAGTTCGGGTGAAACCGAACATTACATACCCAGCTGTGCACATAAAGTGGGCGTGATCGTTCACCGATTTTTCTTATTTTCTGTGGTAGTACTCTACATAAACATAACATGCCTGGTACCTAGTTTCGTAAATCTATCTCACACCGTTCTGAAGTTGTTAGCAGTCGAATTTAAAAATTGCTTGACTCATAAGTGGGCGGTGCCACGCCCACTTTCCAAAATTTTGAAAAAATTATGTAAAGAATATGAAAGTTGATGTATGTACCAAATTATATTATTATAGCGAAATCAGTTAATTAGATATGTACTTTTCAATATTTCCACCTCCTTTCAATATAACTTTTATGAAAAAGTAGGCGTGGTCGCGAAGCGATTTCGTTTATTTTCTATAGCTGAATTTACCACAACAATAGTATGTCCTCTACGAAATTTCGTTATACTAGCATAAACTGTTCTGAAGTTATTAAGAGTCAAAATTTTAAAATTTCTTCAAATATACGTGGGCGGTACCACGCCCCCTTTTCAAAAATTTTTGTAAAATCGGCCTTAGAACATCTAAATCAATACATATTGCAAATTTTATCATTGTAGCTTCTAATATTGAATTAACCCATTTTATACGTTTTTCGAACTTTTCGATATCGAAAAAGGGGCTTGGTTATGGTCCGATTTTACCCATTTTCAATAGCAATCTATTCTGAACCCAAATAAGTACGCATGCCAAATTTGGTGAAGATATCTCATTATTTGCTCAAGTTATCGTGTTAACGGACAGACGGACGGACGGACGGACGGACGGACATGGCTCAATCAAATTTTTTTTCGATCCTGATCATATTGATATATGGAAGTCTATATCTATCTCGATTCCTTTATACCTGCACAACCAACCGTTATCCTAACAAAGTTATAATACCCTGTGTACAAGTACAGCTGGGTATAAAAATTGTATGACAGCGCCACCTATCGTAAGACTTAGATAAAAATTAATGTCAAAAATGAGTTCCTCGATCCAAAAAAAAGCGATATACAAAAAAACCAATCTAAAATTGCTTCATTTCATGAAAAACTATAAAAATAAGACAAATTGTATGTCAGCGCCACCTGTCGTAAGACTTAGGTAAAAATTAATGTCAAAAATTAGTTCCTCGATCCAACAAATAGGCATATACAAAAAAATCCATCTAAAATTGCTTCATTTTATCAGGTTTTAATCAACTTTTCTCATACACAGGGTTACCAACTTTGAATAAAATAACAAAGAACCCAGACCTATAGGCCAAAAACCGGGTATGAGGTTTTGATATGGGAGGGCTAAAGTTTCATTTCCAATTGGTTTCATCAATTACGTAGAATCTTGTTGCACAGTGTTATTATATATTTATTTATTTATTTGACTGAGTTCATGGTTGTTCAGGCTTTCTTTTTGTTATTTAGTCGCGTAAGCGTTCAGCAGAATCCATCCGTCAGTACGTCGAAATAACTGACAGCAAAGTAGATTCCGGGTGTTTGTATGCGTAACGCCAGATACGACGGATACGTCAAAGTAGAATTTGCTCTAAAATTGACGTTCGTCACGCAACTGCCGTATTGGCGGACTTATTCTGTTTCTCGCTGTAGCCCTTTTTAATAAAAGTACCTATTATCTAAACGTCAAGTGTGAGACACATAAAACTTTGCAGGATACTTCAACTTTAATATATCACCGCGTTTAAGCAACGGACGCAATAGACTTGTCACAATCACTACCTGGACAATTTGCATTAAACAATTAATAATTGAATACACTTTTAAAGCGACCTAGTAGAGATTGTTCGACTGGTCGAGATATACACAAAAAGCCCTTCAAAAGATTTGTAACACCCCCAAAATATGGTTTTAATGCCAAAAAGCCCTTCAAAAGATTTGTAACACCCCCAAAATATGGTTTTAATGCCAAAAAACGTTTTTTCCAAATTTTTCGTTGAAAAAAATCATAAAAAATGAAATTTTTAACCGATTTTGAAATTCTCAACGGTTTTGGGTAGAGAATTGTTGACACTTTCGAAATGTATACCCTGCCAGACATGCTATGACATTCAGTCAGCTTTGAAATGTTGCCCTTGAAAACGTGATAGAAAATCGTGATGTAAATATCAGCTGTTTTATATTTACATCAAAATTTTCTATCACGTTTTCAAAGGCAACATTACAAAGCTGACTGAATGTCAAAGCACTGTCTAGCAGGGTATAGTGTTTTGTTCATTTGAAAAGGGTATGACATGTTTTTCACGTGAGAAATTTAATTTTTTGAATTTTTTTTCGGGTTTTCCAGTTTCGAGGTAATTTTTTTGCCTCTTATTGACAATGAATGAACCTCGTTGGGCATGCGTCATCGAGAGGCATTCACTACGTAATTATACCAGTTTTATTTTTTTGGAAAGGATTTCACGTTTTCAAGATATGAAGCATAATCCAAAATCAAATTTTTTGGTCTCAAGGAAAATCGTGTTTTAGGGATCAAAATAAGATACTTTGACAAATGAAGCATACCTATTCAGCATACCAATTCTGACGTCCCGACTTGGTACTTTTGACTTTGAGCGTCAAAGTTTAAAAACCCTAAGTTGGCCCATTTAGAGTGCCCCAATCGTGTTAAAATGTATGACCGACCACCACTAACTTTAAGGGGCGGCCCACCCATGCCAGTGGCATACCCCGTAAGACCCCACCTATGGGGGTCCCATTTAAAATTTCAAAAAATCACCATTTTTGGATATTTATGTGAAAATATCAACTAAATGACTATCTTTTTTTCTTTTTGCAGTTAATTTTTCTCTTAAGAGCTATAACAAACGGTGGGGTGCAATTAAGCCATACGCAATAAAGCCTTATGGCTTTATTTCTCAAACCAAATGAAAATAAGGCCATATGGCGATATTTCCAATTCGGTTAAATCGCAAAGCGAAATAAAGCCATACCAAAAATTTTCTCAAATAAGTAATAAGGCCATACTATTGACTTTAAGGAGGTAAAACTTAAAATAAATGGCAAGCAAGTGGGTATCGCGCCGGGCCACAGCGCGGCGCCGGCCTCCGCGAATCCGCGACGCGCGGCCGTAACGCGGGCTAGGCCGCGAAGCGTATATGTTATGGACGAAATAAATGGCTTTAAGGTCGTTTTTTATTAAATTTTAAGCTTTATCAGTCCGATGAAAATATTTTTTTGACCGAAATTTGGGTTTATCGCGAAGACAAACTTTGAAGATTACAAGACAACACGACCCTTAAGTGCTGAACTCCAGTCTTTTTGCTGGATTTTTTTCTTTGCTAACCCAGCTGAAAAAAAAACAGAAACTATACGCATCGCGGGCACCAGCTGGTAATTAATAAATATATACATATAGCATATATATTTTGTTGAACTGTGAATAAGTTTTTCTTTTCCAATTTGTTAAGTTTACTTTATATGTGTATGTAAACTTGAAGCCAAGAAATAATGAGTTTTTGTTTTTCAACAATATCATTATTGCTATTGGTATTTTTAATTTTAATAATTCATATTAATAATTAAACATTTTTGTTAGAATAGAAAAAGTAAGTTTTTGGGTCACACGCCATAGCTTCATAGATCGATTTCGGGAGTTGCTAGTTCCACTCATCAGTATGATTTAGGCAACGCGTCTCTAACCTACCGGCTAGTTACGTGTTATTTTTGTGAACGCCTTAAACACCCTTTTCTATTCTTGGTTCTTGCCAACTGGTTTATTAGCGGCAGCGATATATATATATCACGTTTCACTAAGTGTTGGGCTTTTGTTGTTTTGTCAGTTCGACAAATGCGAATGCGTGCTCTCGCTTTATACATATATTTGTTTACAACAATGGAATTGTTGTTTTACGGCTTTTTGGTACTAAACTTCAGTGTAATTGCAAGCTTGAAGCCAAGAAATAATGAGTTTTTGTTTTTCAACAATATCATTATTGCTATTGGTATTTTTAATTTTAATAATTCATATTAATAATTAAAAATTTTTGTTAGAATAGAAAAAGTAAGTTTTTGGGTCACACGCCATAGCTTCATAGATCGATTTCGGGAGTTGCTAGTTCCACTAATCAGTATGATTTAGGCAACGCGTCTCTAACCTACCGGCTAGTTACGTGTTATTTTTGTGAACGCCTTAAACACCCTTTTCTATTCTTGGTTCTTGCCAACTGGTTTATTAGCGGCAGCGATATATATATATCACGTTTTACTAAGTGTTGGGCTTTTGTTGTTTTGTCAATTCGACAAATGCGAATGCGTGCTCTCGCTTTATACCAATAGCAATAATGATATTGTTGAAAAACAAAAACTCATTATTTCTTGGCTTCAAGCTTGCAATTACAATGAAGTTTAGTACCAAAAAGC
>CAXKVI010000002.1:82409767-82497851 GCA_964058755.1 Campiglossa producta
TGTTTTGTCAATTCGACAAATGCGAATGCGTGCTCTCGCTTTATACATATATTTGTTTACAACAATGGAATTGTTGTTTTACGGCTTTTTGGTACTAAACTTCATTGTAATTGCAAGCTTGAAGCCAAGAAATAATGAGTTTTTGTTTTTCAACAATATCATTATTGCTATTGGTA
This sequence comes from Campiglossa producta, assembly GCA_964058755.1. NCBI lineage: Eukaryota > Metazoa > Arthropoda > Insecta > Diptera > Tephritidae > Campiglossa > Campiglossa producta. Next base: position 82,409,944 of record CAXKVI010000002.1, read on the forward strand.
TTTTTAATTTTAATAATTCATATTAATAATTAAAAATTTTTGTTAGAATAGAAAAAGTAAGTTTTTGGGTCACACGCCATAGCTTCATAGATCGATTTCGGGAGTTGCTAGAACCAAGAATAGAAAAGGGTGTTTAAGGCGTTCACAAAAATAACACGTAACTAGCCGGTAGGTTAGAGACGCGTTGCCTAAATCATACTGATGAGCATTCGCATTTGTCGAATTGACAAAACAACAAAAGCCCAACACTTAGTGAAACGTGATATATATATATCGCTGCCGCTAATAAACCAGTTGGCAAGAACCAAGAATAGAAAAGGGTGTTTAAGGCGTTCACAAAAATAACACGTAACTAGCCGGTAGGTTAGAGACGCGTTGCCTAAATCATACTGATGAGTGGAACTAGCAACTCCCGAAATCGATCTATGAAGCTATGGCGTGTGACCCAAAAACTTACTTTTTCTATTCTAACAAAAATTTTTAATTATTAATATGAATTATTAAAATTAAAAATACCAATAGCAATAATGATATTGTTGAAAAACAAAAACTCATTATTTCTTGGCTTCAAGCTTGCAATTACACTGAAGTTTAGTACCAAAAAGCCGTAAAACAACAATTCCATTGTTGTAAACAAATATATGTATAAAGCGAGAGCACGCATTCGCATTTGTCGAACTGACAAAACAACAAAAGCCCAACACTTAGTGAAACGTGATATATATATATCGCTGCCGCTAATAAACCAGTTGGCAAGAACCAAGAATAGAAAAGGGTGTTTAAGGCGTTCACAAAAATAACACGTAACTAGCCGGTAGGTTAGAGACGCGTTGCCTAAATCATACTGATGAGTGGAACTAGCAACTCCCGAAATCGATCTATGAAGCTATGGCGTGTGACCCAAAAACTTACTTTTTCTATTCTAACAAAAATTTTTAATTATTAACATGAATTATTAAAATTAAAAATACCAATAGCAATAATGATATTGTTGAAAAACAAAAACTCATTATTTCTTGGCTTCAAGCTTGCAATTACAATGAAGTTTAGTACCAAAAAGCCGTAAAACAACAATTCCATTGTTGTAAACAAATATATGTATAAAGCGAGAGCACGCATTCGCATTTGTCGAACTGACAAAACAACAAAAGCCCAACACTTAGTGAAACGTGATATATATATATCGCTGCCGCTAATAAACCAGTTGGCAAGAACCAAGAATAGAAAAGGGTGTTTAATGCGTTCACAAAAATAACACGTAACTAGCCGGTAGGTTAGAGACGCGTTGCCTAAATCATACTGATGAGTGGAACTAGCAACTCCCGAAATCGATCTATGAAGCTATGGCGTGTGACCCAAAAACTTACTTTTTCTATTCTAACAAAAATTTTTAATTATTAATATGAATTATTAAAATTAAAAATACCAATAGCAATAATGATATTGTTGAAAAACAAAAACTCATTATTTCTTGGCTTCAAGCTTGCAATTACAATGAAGTTTAGTACCAAAAAGCCGTAAAACAACAATTCCATTGTTGTAAACAAATATATGTATAAAGCGAGAGCACGCATTCGCATTTGTCGAACTGACAAAACAACAAAAGCCCAACACTTAGTGAAACGTGATATATATATATCGCTGCCGCTAATAAACCAGTTGGCAAGAACCAAGAATAGAAAAGGGTGTTTAAGGCGTTCACAAAAATAACACGTAACTAGCCGGTAGGTTAGAGACGCGTTGCCTAAATCATACTGATGAGTGGAACTAGCAACTCCCGAAATCGATCTATGAAGCTATGGCGTGTGACCCAAAAACTTACTTTTTCTATTCTAACAAAAATTTTTAATTATTAATATGAATTATTAAAATTAAAAATACCAATAGCAATAATGATATTGTTGAAAAACAAAAACTCATTATTTCTTGGCTTCAAGCTTGCAATTACAATGAAGTTTAGTACCAAAAAGCCGTAAAACAACAATTCCATTGTTGTAAACAAATATGTGTATGTGAACATTATTTATGACTTGCCGATACTTTATAAAATAGAGTCAAATTTATTACTAAGAAATTAATGAAGTTCTGGTTTATTATTTACAGATTTTGTATAATACCTATATAATTTTTATATTTTTCACTAGGCCGCTATCGCACCGCCCATGTTTTCAAAACGGCAATAAGGCCATACTGGCTTTATTTCCATTAGCAATAAGAAATAAGGCATATGGCTTTATTTCTCAAACTGATTGGAAATAAAGCCGTATGGCGTTATTGTGTATGGCTTTATTGCACCCCACCATAAAAGACATAGCCATTTCACTGATTTTTCATACAAAGTGCCAAAAATTGTTATTTTTTTAAAAGTTTGTATGGAGAACTCCCAGGTGGGGTTTTAGGGGGTGTACCACTGGCATAAGACGCTTGAGACCAAAACATTAGATTTCGGTTTATGCTGAAAATATTGAAAACTTGAAGTCCTTTCGAAAGAAATAAAATTGCCATAATTAAGTAGTAGTTGCCTCTCGATTATGTATAACCAAAAAATTTCATTCATTGTCAATTAGTGCCAAAAAAATGATGTCAACACTGAAAAACCGGATAAAATTTTCAAAAATTTCAACTTCTGTCTTAAAAACATATTAAACTTGTTTCAAATGAATGAAACACTATATACATTTCGAAAGTGTCAACAACTCTTTACTCAAAAGCGTTGAAAATTTTGAAATTGGTTAAAAATTCTTTTTTTAATGAATTTTTTTTACGAAGAAACTGAAAAAAACGGGGGTTTGGCCTTAAAATCAGATTTTGGGGGTGTTACAAATCTTTTAAAGGGCGTTTCGTGTATAACTCGACCAGATGAACAATCTGTTGTTGTTGTTGTAGCGAGGTGTAGCCGTGCCTAAATGTCAGACAGGGTCACCCCGAGTGTATTGCTCTTGGCCGGGTCGATATAAGAAAACGGCCCGGGTCGTTTCGGCACGATGGGTACAGCACAAGTACTGGTACCGTTCTCGTAGAACCGGCAATACAAGAAACTAGCCGTGAAGGCTATGTAGGTCATTTAGCGTTACCCAGGGTGCACCAACTGGGAGGCGACCTACTTTTACCCCCAACAATCTCTACAAGGTCGCTTCAAAATTGTAAAATGGCTGTAGCACTGTGTTATTTAGTAGTTTCAATTGGATTATGTTTTTAATTTGTTTGTTATATTTCATATATATATTTACTAATATTCTTTTTCACTTAAAATTTTTTATTCAAATCACAATAAATTCCAATTTCAAAGAACACAGAATGTCAAAGTACTCAAAAGTTAAATTTTGGCTTACTTTGCCTTTGCCTTTGAAGTCGAAGTACTAAATGTGAGCGTTTGCACGAAATTTGTATGCCGTAACTTTGCTATCAAAGGAAAAGTATGACCAAGGGCGTAGCCAGAGGGGCAGGAGGGCAGCTGCCTCCCCCTAAATTCTGGAAACTCTTTCCAAGAGTGAGAAAAAAATTCAAAAACAATTCAATTTGTTTGCAAATTTCTCTTGGCAGAAAGAAAAAATCAAATTTCCGTTTTCAGATTATTTAAATCAAGGTTAAAACTCGTATTGTTGGACGAGTTTTAGCAGTTGTGAGGTAATGTAACGAATTATGTTGTTCTCGTAATATTGTATATTAATTAAAAAAACTAATTCTTAGGCCTGTGCTCATTAAGCGTACATCGAAAATATGTGAAAGAGAATATGCACCAAATTGAAGAGGAAGTTTTGGATCGACTTGCAGAAGATACCCGCAGAATTTCTTTAAAATAGTTATTCATCTCTACATATAATAAAATTGTAACAGGTCGATGTCTGTACATGGCAGATATCAACAAAAAATTGATTGGGGGAAGCATTATTAAGCGAGTAGAATCCAAAACAACCATTTTAAAACTTTTTGTGTGTCTGTCTGTCTGTCCGTATGTTTGTGGCCGTATCACTGTGAAAGTAATGAATGGAATTGAATGAAGCTTTTTTCGTTGGGTTGCTCGACGCTCAACTTAAAATTTAAGACATTACTTGTTTTCAATATCTCAACCGGTTTTGGAGTAATCGCCCAATATGTGGACCATGTGTGTCTGTATGTTTTGGTCGTAACACTCTAAAAGTACTGAATCGTTGGATTGCTAGACGCTCAAGTTAAAGTTTAAGATATTATTTTTGCGATATCTCAACGGGTTTTGGGGTTATCGCCCAATATGTGGACCAAGGGTGACCAAAAATGTCTTAGTACAATATGGGTGTCAAACGAAAGGAGTCAATGAGTGCTATAATATGCGATGTGATTCATTGAAATATCTGAAGTGGTTTGGGAGATATCTTGAAATTTCGATAGCTCGACCGGTTTCGGAGGTATCGACGAATATTTCCACAAATATTCAAACAAAAGGTGTTTGTGAATGCTGTCATAAACCATTTGATTAATTTCATAAAATATGAACCTTCTTAATACCAAAACGCTTAATATGGCTATTAAGGGAAATTTACTATTTTCTTACCCTATAGGAAATAAAAAGTTTAAGATACTATTTTGCGATATCTCAACTGGTTTTGGAGTTATCGTCCAAAATTTGGAACAGGGGTGGCAAAAAATCTCTTAGTTCAATATGGGTGTCTAACGAAAGGTGTCAATGGGTGCTGTAATATGCGATGTTATTAAATCACATGGCTTTAGGGTCGTTTTTTATTAAGCTTTATCAGTCCGATGAAAACATTTTTTGTGACCGAAATTTGGGTTTATCGAGCAGACAAACATTAAAACAGAAATTATACGCATACGAAGTCGCGGGCATCAGCTAGTTTACTATATAATTTTTCATTTAATTTTCGAATGGTTATAATCGTACATATATAATTTCAATATACGCACAAGTGAATGTACACACATAACTATAATATCGCAACTATCTATTTGAATAGAGGTACTACCGACTCTTAAAGTTACTATATTTAAAGGAATTTCCTTATTAAATTATAGTTAAAAAATTGTCCCCTATAATTAAAAATTTCGAGTCTGGCTCCGCCCATGAGTATGACGGTAAAGTTTTATGTAACTCCCGCCTAAAGAGAGATACACTTCTTTTTGAGCGTGAACGTGGGTGGGCGTGAACAATTTTCTTTTGTGTAATTTGTCGATATTACTCCACTTTTCCAAAAAAAAATCATGTGTACGTGGGTAAACAACTAAAATATTTTTGATATTAGTGCATTTAAACTGAAGTGAAAGTGTTAAATATGCTTTGAAATGCTTATTTTACTATCTCACAGTGAATTGTGTGCGAAAGCAAAGTAACACAAACCCACGCCAAACTGTGATTTATTTTTACATTTTTGGGAGAGTTGAACTCATTTGACAGATGTGCGTGAACGCCCAAAAGAATTGATTTGGAATTCTTTTCCTTTGCGTATACAATAGAAAGTCTCCCCTTATTCACGCTCACGTTCATACGGAACTGTATGAGGGTCTTAACATACATTGCGCATATGTATACTTTTTATACATTTTAAAAATTAAAGTTAATTTAAAAAAAATTATAAAAACCTGAAGCCAAATTCCACAAATATCGATCTCGTAAATGCTAAGATATGCTAAAATGCTTAAGCAAATGAACTCTCAGAATCTATGGATACACACGGAGATTATTCCGTATAAATCCTTTTTTATCAGATCCAAAATTTACCCTGATACACACAAAATTGAGGACTAACAATATTGAGGATTACTTGTTTCGCTGTTATTGCGCCTTATCTTTACCATATCATTGGTTGTTATTCCACCACCTGCGTGACTTCTACTAGTTTTTATACCCAGCTGTACTTGTACACAGGGTATTATAACTTTGTTAGGATAACGGTTGGTTGTACAGGTATAAAGGAATCGAGATAGATATAGACTTCCATATATCAATATGATCAGGATCGAAAAAAAATTTGATTGAGCCATGTCCGTCCGTCCGTCCGTCCGTCCGTCCGTCCGTCCGTCTGTCCGTTAACACGATAACTTGAGCAAATAATGAGATATCTTCACCAAATTTGGCATGCGTACTTATTTGGGTTCAGAATAGATTGCTATTGAAAATGGGTAAAATCGGACCATAACCACGCCCCTTTTTCGATATCGAAAATTTCGAAAAACGTATAAAATGGGTTAATTCAATATTAGAAGCGGCTACAATGATAAAATTTGCAATATGTATTGATTTAGATGTTCTAAGGCCGATTTTATACAAATTTTTGAAAAGGGGGCGTGGTACCGCCCACGTATATTTGAAGAAATTTTAAAATTTTGACTCTTAATAACTTCAGAACAGTTTATGCTAGTATAACGAAATTTCGTAGAGGACATACTATTGTTGTGGTAAATTCAGCTAAAGAAAATAAACGAAATCGCTTCGCGACCACGCCTACTTTTTCATAAAAGTTATATTGAAAGGAGGTGGAAATATTGAAAAGTCCATATCTAATTAACTGATTTCGCTATAATAATATAATTTGGTACATACATCAACTTTCATATTCTTTACATAATTTTTTCAAAAATTTTGGAAAGTGGGCGTGGCACCGCCCACTTATGAGTCAAGCAATTTTTATTAATTTTAACACCATTAACTATACAAAACAAAGAATAACAGCATTTTTTGTGCACAGCTGGGTATGTAATGTTCGGTTTCACCCGAACTTAGACTTCCTTACTTGTTTGTTTTAATTTTGCTTGTATTTGTTGCTGTTGCTTATGAGTGTTACCAGCGCAAATTTTGTTGCCGCTCAAATCTCATTAATTTTTGGGAGTTTAACAATGAAGATTACTCTCAAGGTTATTCCAAAACACGCAGTTAATTACGGGTTTGCGCTAATGTATCAGCGCTGTTAGGAGATCGCGCTTAATTTCGATTATCGTACGCCATTAAGCTTTCGGCAGAATCAGTCCGTCACGTACTTGCCGGAAAAGGAAGAAACTGACAGCCGAGTAGGATGTGTGTATTTTGCATGTAAAACGCTAGATTAACAAAGTATCAGTCAACGGATCCGGCATCCTTTCTATTTTGACGGAACGGCAGCTGCGTGACAAATGTCAAAATCAATTTTACTGCCAATTTGACAATGCGTTTGTGAAAATTGTGAAAAAGCAAATTTACAAAATTCACATCAAAAAAGCCGTGGATGTTTCTGTCCTGTAAAGATGGACGTACCCACCATCTGCGGTTGTAAAGCCGCCTGAAAAACTCCATTGCTTCTATTAGCATTACTATAACAAGTATTAATTGTATATTTTCCATGTGTTTAACCGAAATTTTGCATTTGTTATGTTTTTTTTTAATAATTTTCGTTTTGCGCCAATTACTTTGTTGACATATCTGTGTACTTCAACATGACGTACGTCAATCGCTATGTGCCATCCCTGTGCGGAACGTACGTTTTGTCACGACGTACGTCACGTACATGACGTATTGACGGACTGATTCTGCTTAAGCGTTCAGCAGAATCAATCCGTCAGTACGTCGAAATAACTGACAGAAAAGTAGACTGCGGGTGTTTGTATGCATAACGCCAGCTACGACGGATACGTCGCTCTAAAATTGACGTACATCACGCAACTGACGTATTGGGGGATTGATTATGTTTCCCGCTTTAGCCTAGCTATGATTTTAGTGCGTTATCTGCACACTTGGCGATGCACAGGCAGTACTGCAAGCTGTCAATTTATTTGTGATCCATTACAACTCAGAAAAAGTCAGAAGTAGTCAGAAACAGTCCGAACTTACTAGCAACCAAGCCCTTACTTTTCAGTGTTAATATACCATTTTAATTAGAAAATAAATTGCCCTTTTTGTTTTAAAGATATATGTTTGTTCATTATGTCGGTTCAAAACAGATTTTATTTTATTATAAGTATCCACATTAAGTTAATTACTTAGTCAGTTATTCACCATGAAGTTGTTGTACGAAAACAGAAAAGGTTTTTAGTTATAACTTTTAAATGAATAAAAATATTGGCCCCTAGTCATAGTCGAATTAGAATAGATTTTAATCTACTTTAACATTATTCTAACATAAACATCGTTCTATGTCTGTCATAGTCAACATAAAATACATTTTATGTCTAATATGGAGTTTTAAAATTAAAATGAAGAAAACGCCATTTTATCATTTTAATAAAGCAGTGTGTCTATGGTTGTGTAGGTGACAGTAAATGAGTTTGCCCTCTGTCGATTATTAGCACAAATGTGTAATGGTTTGTGACACAGATATACTATGTTAGCTGGCACAGGGTGATCCTGCCAAAGTTAAAAAAAAATTCTTCATACCACCAACCAACTTAATTTCTTTTCATGAGGGGTTTCTGTTTAATTTCATTTTTTATGAGCGGTCCCTGTTAAATTTCTTTTCAGCTATGATTGACCAAAGTCCTGATGTACGGCTCGGAATCATGGACATTCATATTATTTGCTTTCAATAAAAAGTCAAATTACATGTCAACCATTTCGATATGATGTACTGTTTTTTATTATTAAAATGTTTTTATTAGGTCGCTTTCGTTGTTCTTGTGCCCGGATTTTGAATTCGATTTTGAACCAACTTCCTGTTGTGCTAGGGTCTTGATATTTCACCACAGTTCAGGTCGCGATGACAATACAATACAGTAGACGCTCACAAATTAGAATCACTTTGTTTTTAGGGTGATTCTAATTTCTGAAAAATTCTAATTCCTGGAGGTTTTTTTATTTCAATAAAACCTTAAAATTTAAGTCAATTTGCATTGAAAAACTACAATAAAATTTTGTCTTATTCAATTTTATTCATAAAAACGAGAAAACATAAGGTAAAAATCCAATATACATATATGTATTTATGCGCTAAGTCAAAAAAAGGTCCAAAAACCAAAAACTTCAATTACAGTAAATATATTTCTTTTATCAAAAACACATAAGAGATCGATAAAAATACATTAAAACAGCCAAAAATTAATCAAAAACTTCGTAGCTAAAACGCCAAATGAACTTTCATCTTTATCGGGATATTCCACTTTAAATATTTGTTTGGCTTTCTCCTTTAGTATTGGCCCAGTTAATGTACACTTTTTTCGCGTTGATTTAAAAACCACTAATAAAGAGTTGCTTCCCTTTTTGGATATTCAGCGATATGCAATGTTTTTTTTTTAGCCTCTTGATAGGTATTAGAAACAGCGCTTAAAATTGATTATTTCATAGATTTGATATAGGTGATTGCAGATGGCGCCACATCATATTCTAGGGCTAACCGCTTCCCTTGAATACCTTGGTCAAGCTTTTCCAAGATCTGCACTTTGGTTTCCAAAGACAGTATTTTTCTTACGTTTATTTGGCATTTCAGCGAACGACTTTGACTTTTAAGCAAACAATGCCGAAACACGTGCACGCGTATCGAATTCAAACAAAAACTGACAAAAACTGTACAGATAGCGACGAAAATCCAACGACTACCGAGGATAACATGAATAAATTGGGGATTCCCCTTTTTATACCCAGTGTACTAGTACTAGTACAAGGGTATATTAACTTTTTTCACATAACGGCTGTTTGTAACGGCACAAAATAATCGAGATAGATATAGAGTTCCATATATGAAAATTCTTAGGTTGAAAAGAGGAGTCCATTAAGACATGTCCGTCCGTCTGTCCGTCCGTCCGTCCGTCCGTCCGTCTGTGTACACGATAACTTGAGTAAAAATTGAGATATTTCCATGAAATTTTGTATACAGGTTACCTTTTGGCCAAGGTAGGTTGCTATTGAAAATGAGCGAAATCGGATGATAACCACGCCCCCTTTTTCGATATCGAAAATTTCGAAAATCACACAAATTGACTTATCTCGGCAGCTGAAATGGCTAAAATGATATAATTTTATAGGTGAGTCCCCCTGGACATTCTCTTATGATTTTTTATAGTGGGCGTGGCACCACCCACTTTTAAGGGAGGCGTTTTTGAAAATTTGACTGGTCGTAACTCTTAAACAGATTACGATAGAACGATGGAATTTGGTTCAAAGCATACTAGTATCGTTGGGAGTATACCTGATGAAAGTGGATAAAATCGCCCTTCAACCACGCCCACTTTCGATACCGAAAATTTCGAAAATCAGCTGAAATGGCTAAAATGATATAATTTTATAGGTGAGTCCCCCTGGACATTCTCTTATGATTTTTCCATAAATTTTTTATAGTGGGCGTGGCACCGCCCACTTTTAAGGGAGGCGTTTTTGAAAATTTGACTGGTCTTAACTCTTAAACAGATTACGATAGAACGATGGAATTTGGCACAAAGCATGATAGTATCGTTGGGAGTATACCTGATGAAAGTGGATAAAATCGCCCTTCAACCACGCCCACTTTCGATATCGAAAAATCCGAAAATCACACAAATTGACTTATCTCGGCAGCTGAAATGGCTAAAATGATATAATTTTATAGGTGAATCCCCTTGGTCATTCTCTTAGGATTTTTCCATAAATTTTTAATAGTGGGCGTGGCACCGCCCACTTTTAAGGGAGGCGTTTTTGAAAATTTGACTGGTCGCAACTCTTAAACAGATTACGATAGAACGAAGGAATTTGGTACAAAGCATACTAGTATCTTTGGGAGTATACCTGATGAAAGTGGATAAAATTGCCCTTCAACCACGCACAATTTCGATATCGAAAATTTCGAAAATCACATAAATTGACATATCTCGGTAGCTGAAATGGCTAAAATGATATAATTTTATAGGTGAATCCCCCTGGCGATTCTCTTATGATTTTTCAATAAATTTTTTATAGGGCGCGTGGCACCGCCCACTTTTAAGGAAGGCATTTTTGAAAATTTGACTGGTCGTAACTTTTAATCTGATTACGATAGAACGATGGAATTTGGCAAAAAGCATACTAGTATCGTTGGGAGTATACCTGATGAAAATGGATAAAATCGCCCTCCAACCATGCCCACTTTCGATATCGAAAATTTCGAAAATCACATAAATTGACATAATTCGCTAACGGAAATGGGTAAAATTATATAATTTTATAGGTGAATCCCCATGGTCATTATATAATGATTTTTTGATAAATTTTCTAAAGTGGGCGTGGCCCCGCCCACTTTTAAGGGAGGCATTTTTATACCAAGCGTACTAGTACAGGGGTATTATAATTTTGTCCACATAACTGTACTATGTACCGGCGCAAAATAATCAAGATTCATGTATGAAAGTTCTTCTGTTGAAAAGAGGAGTCTATTCAGGCATGTCCGTCCGTCTGTCCGTCCGTCCGTCCGTCTTTGTACACGATAACTTGAGTAAAAATTAAGATATTTGCATGAAATTTTATATACAAGTTAATTTTGGGCCAGGTAGGTTGCTGTTGAAAATGGGCGAAATTGGATGATAACCACGCCCCCTTTTTCGAGATCGTAAATTTCGAAAATCATACAAATTAACATAACTTGAGTAAAAATTGAGGAATTTGCATGAAATTTGGTATACAGATTACTCGGATTATAACCACGTCCCTTTTGTCGGTATCGAAAATTTCGAAAATCACATAAACTGACATATATCGGCAGAACGATGAAATTTGGCACAAATCATACTAGTACTGTTGGGAGTATACGTGATGAAATTGGATAAAATCCCCGTCCAACCACGGCTACTCTCGATATCGAAAATTTAGAAAATCACCTAAAAGACTGGTCAAAAGTTTTAAACTGATTACGGTAGAATCGTGAAATTCGGCACAAGGTATACTAGAGTTATCGGAAGTATACCTGTTGAAATTAAACGAAATCGCTTCCCAATCACGTCCACTTTCAATATGGAAAATTTCGAAAATCACATAAATTGACATCATTCGGTAAGGTAAATAACTAAAATAGTATAATTATAGTATAATTTGGTAGTTAAATTTGTAAGGAATTGTCTACTATTAACGAGTCTTTAAAGATGAGTTAATTTTGTTAAGTGAGCCACCTATAATTTTTTCGACGGCCATGTATTTTATTGAAAGTGGGTAGTATTGCTCAGAACTATTAAACAAAAATACGTATACAATTTTTCAAAATTCGAATTATTTTGAAAGTTATATCTATCAACAGTTTTGAAATTCCTCACTTTTTGATGATTTTCTCACGATTGGTCAAACCGATTTTGCAAATTTTTTAAATATATATAAAAGATGGTATCTTCTACAAAAGGACATTTCCAATTTTTGCAAAAAAATTTTTTTTGCAAACATTATTCGCAATTTTTAACTTCTCCATCGTGGCGAGATGGGGCTTTTGTATGATGTTGTTGGGCATTAGTAACTATTAGCAAAAAAAAAATTGTTTGGCACTTTAAGGGAGCGGAAGTTATTTACATCAAAAAGTAAGGAATTTCGAAAAGTGGTAACGCAAAGGCTGACATCACCGCCCTGCAGGAAATGCGATGGACGGGACAAGGAAAGACGACCATCGGACCTTGTGACGTATACTACAGTGGCCAGACACGCGGCAAAGCGCGTGGTGTAGGATTCGTGGTGGGAAAGAGACTTCGCCGCCAAGTACTAGCGTTCACCCCCGTGGACGAGCGTCTCGCTGCGATCCGCATCAAAGCGAAATTTTTCAACATAACATTTATCTGCGCCTATGCGCCGACTGAGGAGACGGACGACGCAGAGAAGGACTCCTTCTACGATAAACTTGAACAGACTTATGATCGCTGCCCCCAACATGATATCAAAATCGTGCTCGGCGACTTTAATGCGAAGGTGGGCAAGGAAGGAGTCTTTGGTCCAACAGTTGGAAAATTTAGTCTCCATGATATAACATCCCCCAACGGCACTGGGTTGATTGATTTCGCCGCTGCTCGCAATATGGTCATCAGTAGTACCAGGTTCCAGCATAAACGAATACACCAAGCCACATGGCTGTCTCCTGATCAAAGAACAAGAAACCAGATTGATCATGTCATGATCGACGGCAGACATAGCTCCACCGTTCTGGACGTGCGTACCCTTCGTGGTCCCAATATCGACTCGGACCATTATCTTGTTGCAGCCAAGATACGCACACGCCTCTGTGTAGCAAAGAAAGTGCGCACAGTAACGGAAGGAAAGTTTGACGTCGAGAAGCTGCGCACGACACAGACAGCTGACAATTTCACCACTCGACTCTCACACCTGCTATCGGAGAGCAATCCTCGACCTAACGATGCAACCGAGCAATGGAAGCATATCTCTCACTCATTACGTACCGCCGCTGAGGCCACTATAGGGTTCCAGCGAGCCCGCAAAAACAACTGGTACGATGAGGAATGCAGCACTGCCTCGGACAAAAAGGACGCTGCCTACAGGGAGACGTTGCGAACGGGCGCAACCCGCAGTGTATGGCAACGCTATCGTGAGGCAAAGAAGGAAGAGAGACGCCTTTTCAGAAAAAAGAAACGTGAGGCCGAAAGGCGTGAGTGTGAGGAGCTTGAGATGCTGGCTGACAGGAATGATGCCCGAAAATTCTATGAAAAGATCCGGCGGATGACGGAAGGTTTTAAGACCGGGGCAAGTTCCTGTAAGGACAATAATGGCGACCTGGTAACCGACGTACAGAGTGTACTTAAATTATGGAGGGAGCACTTCTCCTCACTGCTAAATTGCGAGGGAGACGTCGAACCCGATACCCCAATCCCTGACGATGGAAAAGTCGTCCCACCACCTGACTATGATGAAGTAAGGATAGCTATATCCCGGCTCAAAAACAACAAAGCGCCTGGAAAAGATGGACTACCCGCCGAGCTGTTCAAACACGGAGGCGAAGAGCTGGTAAAAAGCATGCATCAGCTCTTATGCAGAATATGGTCAGACGAGTGCATGCCTCCAGATTGGAAGAAAGGCGATCCCGCTAACTGCACCAACTACCGCGGAATCAGCCTTCTTAATATCGCATATAAGGTCCTTTCTAGCGTATTGTGTGAAAGACTGAAGCCCATCGTAGACAAGCTGATTGGACCTTATCAGTGTGGCTTTAGACCTGGTAAGTCTACCATCGACCAGATTTTCACGATACGCCAAATCCTGGAGAAGACCCATGATAAAAGAATCGACACACACCATCTCTTTGTCGATTTCAAAGCCGCTTTTGACAGCGCAAAAAGGAGTTGCCTGTATGCCGCCATGTCTGAATTTGACTTCCCTGCAAAGCTTATACGGCTTTGTCAAATGACGTTGAGCAATACTAACAGCTCAGTCAGAGTCGGGAAGGACCTCTCTGAGCCATTTGAAACCAAACGAGGCTTCAGACAGGGCGACTCCCTTTCGTGCGATTTCTTCAACCTGATGCTGGAGAAGATAATTCGAGCAGCAGAGCTAAACCGCAATGGTACAATCTTTTACAAGAGCGTGCAATTGCTGGCGTATGCCGATGATATTGATATCATTGGCCTTAACAACCGCGCCGTAAGCGCTGCCTTCTCTGGACTGGATAAAGAAGCGAAAAAAGTGGGTCTTGCGATCAACGAGGACAAGACGAAGTATTTGCTGTCATCAAAGAAAGAATCGGCGCACCTGCGCCTTGGCAGCCACGTCACTGTTGATAGTTACAAATTTGAAACTGTGAGGGACTTCGTCTATTTGGGAACCAGCATTAACACCGAAAATAATATCAGTCTAGAAATCCAACGGAGAATCACTCTTGCGAACAAGTGCTACTTTGGACTGAGTAGGCAATTGAGAAGTAAAGTCCTCTCTCGAAGAACAAAGATCACGCTCTATAAGTCTCTCATCATACCTGTCCTGATGTATGGCTCAGATTCATGGACAATGTCAGGAGAAGATGAGATGGCCCTTGGAGTATTTGAGAGAAAAGTTCTCCGGAAGATTTATGGTCCTTCCCGTGATGCCGACGGCGAGTATCGAAGGAGATTTAACGATGAGCTGTACGAGCTTTACGCAGATCTGACCATAGTCCAGCGAATTAAAGCCCAAAGGCTCCGCTGGCTGGGTCACGTCATGCGAATGGACAAAGAAGCTCCAGCCCAGAAGGTTTTCCAATCGTCACACGAATTCGGCAGCAGAGGAAGGGGGAGGCCTCGACTGAGATGGAAACAACAGGTGGAGGATGACTTGAACTCCCTTGGGGTTTCCAATTGGCGTCAGTTATCGCTAAAAAGGAATGACTGGCGTGCTTTGATAGGCGACGGCCAAAATCGCTTAGGCGGTTAAGCCCCAATAAATGATGATGATGATAGCTATAACTTTGAAAATAATTTGAATTTCGAAAAACTGGCCCAAACGTATTTTTTTTTTCAATTTAAACTTTGTCACAAGTTGGGCGTAAGTATATTAGAAGTAAGAAATGCATTCAACTATAAGTAATATTTTGAGGGCACACGAACAATGTACATCTATGTTATACCGTAGCATAAATAAATATTAATTTTATAAACTAACTAATAAATTTATTGAGTTCGTTTTTCCCAAATTATAATATATATAGAAAATATATACCTTATAGGTACTACTATTGTTTCCATACACTGGGTATTTAATGTTCGGCTTACCCGAACTTAGACTTCCTTACTTGTTATATCTCATTTTGCAGCAAAAAAACAAAATACGCTCGCAAATTAGAATTTTCGATTCTAATTTCAGAGCGTGTAATGTATTCAAGAAGTTGATTCTAATTTCTGGAAATTCTAATTAGTGAGAGTTCTAATTTGTGAGCGACTACTGTATTATGAAAAAAAAAAAAAATTCCGATAGGTGGCGCGTGGGTCGCTATATTTTCAAAAATCGCATTTACGGTCCGATTTGGCTGAAATTCGGAACATGTATTACTACTATGAAAAGACATATTTTCCTAAAAAAAATTCCGCTAGGTGGAGCTGAGATCGGGGTAATAAAAACTGAAAATTCTAATTATGGACCGATTTAGCTGATATTTAGCGTGTGTATTACTTAATCAATTTCCAAATGTTCAAAAAAAAATTGGACCCGCTAGGGGGCTTGCGAGTCGCTCTATTTAAGAAATGCGAAGGTCTGTTTTCGATGTCGATTAATTTGTTTTTCAACGAACTTCCCGTTGAGGTAGAATCTTGAAAATTTCATCGTCGTTTAGTTTTCTGGCCCCACGCAATATAACAAAAAAATAATTACGATAGGTGGCGCACGGGTAGAGATATTTGAAAAGTTTCATTTCCAGAGATTTTGCTTTGGATTTTGAACTAACTTCCCATTGAGCTGGGGTTTTGAAATTTTCACCATCGTTCAGGTTTCGCTGACAATGCATTATACAAAAAAATCCAAAATATTGCTTTAATTGCTATCTGAATATTTCGTACACATGCTATAATGCGCTTTCAGCGCCATAAACAGCATCGAAATTTCGAATATTTGAATTTCACTTATTCGAACATGCAATCTTCAACGTCATCTTAAAAAAGAATAATTTTATTCATGTAACCATAGAAACACCGCGTAAAGCGTGTAAACGTAGAACATTTCCGAAATCAAAATTTTTATGGAACGAAGTTTACACCAGACCTGTTAATAATTGATTAGTAATCGGTAATGATTAGCATTTCATTGATTATTTTTTGAGAAGCCACCTAATGATTGATTACCAATTACTTTCACTTTTTAATGATTATTTTTTCAATTGATTAAAAAAAAAATCAAAAAAAATCCAAAAAATTTAAAAAAATCCAAAAAAAATCAAAAATTCAAAAGTTTTTTGATTTTTTGATTTTTTTTGATTTTTTTCCAGTACTGTTCTAGAAAAATATGTTCATACATAAATATTCACTTGCACAAACATACAAATGTATAGGTGAAGCAAGAAGTAACGGTGTAATCCCAACAAACATTTTTAGCTAATCTCAATTTGAGATGCATTTGAGAACCAATCACCTTCTCAGATCTCAAACGTTCGTTTTCAATGTGAGTAGAAATAACCGTTGATAGCACTCATGTCCACCTACATGAATTATTTTTAAACTGAATACCGTTATTGTTGACTATTTGTGTTATTGTTCTTTAATTGTCATTACATTATTACTTACATATTATTCGCAAATATTACTAAATAGCATTACTTAAACAAAAATGAATAAAAATAAAACGATTCTACTTCTACTATTCTCTACTCCAACAAAATGACTACGTCGTCCATTTTGGCCTAAAGTTATTAATCCCGGACCTCTCTCTGTGGATAATAACCACTTAATTTTTGATCAATTGATCATTACTAGTCTCTTTTGGGCATACATATGTAGTTGGTATGCCCACGTTTTACTTTGTGTAGCATACTTATAAGTGTTCGAATAGAACCATCCGACCGTACCCATAGGGTTTTAAACGAGAAATGCACGACACTACCCGTTTAGATATAAAAGGGACAAATTTTCACCACTACAACGCATATAACCATCAAACCTGGCATTTTTTCTCATATGTACATATACTTAGCGATCAAGGTTCATTCTAGAAATCCATGAGCCCCAAAGTGTAAGTAGATGTATATATTTGCATACAAAGATACACAGATGTTTATACTTTTAACAACAAAACTTTAAAATAATCCAAAAAAAATCAAAAAAAATCAAAAAATTAAAAAAAATCAAAAAAAAAATCGAAAAAAATCAAAAAAATTAAAAAAAATCAAGAAAAAATCAAAACAATCAAAAGTAATCAAAAAAAGCCGTTTTTGATTACTTTTGATTATTTTTGATTTTTTTGATTTTTTCTTGATTTTTTAATTTTTTTTTGATTTTTTTGATTTTTTTTTTTGATTTTTTCTAATCGTAATCAATTAGTAATTGCTTTTTCTTGAAAGCAATTAAAATAATCATTAGTAATTAAAAAAATTTTCTAATCAATCAATTACTAATTACTAATCAAAATTAACAGCTCTGGTTTACACAAATTCGGTAAACTTCCGCGAGGAGTTTAGTGTGTAAACACCTTGAAGAATTACCCAATTCGATTACGCTGTTCGACATGCAGTTTTTCAAAGCAGTCAATGCACATTAGACAAAAATAGAAGAATATGCTAAAAGTGCGCCAATGTGTTTATACATTTCAAACTCCAAGTACTATTTAATACCTATACCCAACAAACATTTTTAGCTAATCTCAATTTGAGATGCATTTGAGAATCAATCATCTTCTCAAATCTCAAACGTTCGTTTTCAATTTGAGGCGAAATAACCGTTGCTAGCGTTCTCAACCTAAAGGGCTCATTTTCAATATGGGATTTTCCCTTATTTTCAAATTGAGAACAGCAGAATTTTCAAACGTTTCTCAAACTGAGCGGAGTGGATCGAAATGGAATCCACATGCTCTCATTGAAATATTTATTCAGAGATGCCAATCATGCAAAACAAATACCCATTTTAGTAAAAAGCGAGTTTCCATTTATGCAGTTAAGTTTTACTTAATACTTTTTTAATTAATATAGTTCAACAAAGAATCCTGTTATATAAACAACATTTGAGAAAAAGTTGAGAATAAATGTTTTCTCAAACGTTTGAGATTTTGGTGATCGATGTTTGTTGGGTAAGAATTCCCACTCACAAATGTTCCAGATAAGCTTTACGTGGTGAAGAATCTATGTAGGCAGAGGGGAAATTATTTTCCAGTTTTTAGTTCATTTTAAAAACATTTTAAATTAAAAATATTTTTTTATTCTATTTTTTGTTTATATTTATGGATAGAATACTAATATATTTGAACGGCATGTCAATATCTATGGTCGTAATATGAATTTCTATTGTTGCTATATCCATATCTATATTTTCTGCATAGTAATAATGGTAGAGACAGCGTATTTATATGTATAGACGAAATGTAAATTTTTCTGGAACGCATAATCATAACAGTTCAATAATTTTTACTATGGATTTCCTAACAATATTACAACTTGTTGTAAGGTTTTTTTGGATTCAAAATTTTTTTAATTTCTTATGATAGGAAATTTTTCTAAAAATTTTATAATATACCGTAGCCGAATGGTAGAACACTGGGCTAACGTAACAGAGGAGCAGTGTTCGCGTCCGACTGAAACCAGTAGCCCGTTTCTATAACCTTTCGTTATAATAACGATCGATTTGCTATCGCAAGGCTCGTATCGCTTTCGATATGAAAAATGTTTCTGTAACACACACAATTCACCTTGCGATAAAATAGTGGTGAGGTTTTACCATATCGATGGAATAAACGAAATGGAACATAGCATCTATCACTAATAGCAAAAAAAGTATAAAAAAAAACAAATTAATTATAATTAAGGTAATTGTCTACTTTAGCTATCAACTGCTAATTAATTAGCTAAAATTATGGAAGGAGGCTCAAAAGACGGGGTTTGTTCTCAGGATCACGAATCCGGACGCGCTTTTTTAATATTTTGCTTCTCTGAAGAGATATTTGCAAACAAAATTGCAAGTTTTCATGTGGTTGTTGTAATTTTTTAGGCTGTACCTAAAAACGTGCGAGAGAATGCGTACCGTGGCACGTTGCCACGGATCAGGCAGCCACCCGGACTTGAGATGGCGTAGCCCAGGGTTATCTATGATAAGCGCGGCCGAAGGCCGCCAACTCAGAAAGGTGTTCTGCACATAAATACCATGGATTCCGCCCCAATTTTGTTATCGAACCCGGGACAATTTTTGGTTTTTTGGCCATAACTTTTCAATGAAATAAAAAATTAAAAATCGCTTCCGGATTCTTGATCCTGAGGCCAAACCCCGTCTTTTGAGCCCACTTTCATAATTTTAGCTATTTTTTTAGCAGTTGACAGCAAAACTAGACAATTACCCATTTTTCGTTTTTTTGACGATAACTTTTCACAAAAACAAAATATGAAAAGAGCGCTTTCGGATTCGTGATCCTGAGGCCAAACCCCGTCTTTTGAGCCCTCTTTCATAATTTTAGCTATTTTGTTAGCAGTTGGCAGATAAACTAGACAATTTCCCATTTTTCGGTTTTTTGGCGATAACTTTTCACAAAAACAATATATTAAAATAGCGCTTCCGGATTCGTGATCCTGAGGCCAAACCCCGTCTTTGAGCTATCTCACATAATTTTAGCTAATTTATTAGCAGTTGATCTCTAAAGGAAACAAATACCTTTTTGGCATTCATTAGCTCCAAAAGTTTTACTTTTTGGTTTTTTTGTAATTTTTCCACTCCTGCTTTTTTTCTATAAAATAAAAAATTAATTAGAAAACCAAAAATCTAAATTAGTTACCAACGAATTTCACTCATTTTCTTTTTAACTTATAATATCACGACCTCCGGAGCTAGTGATATGAATAACGCAAGAAATATCGAAAATACATACTCACCACTCATACAGAAACACTACCTTGCGATAACCATGAATCAGGGTTGCATTTTGCGATATAATTCGTATCGCAAGGATACAGAAACGGGCTACAGATGTCAAGCTGTATGAAATTTTGTTTTTAAACCAAGTGTTTACAATTTATCAATAGTTTATATCAAGGACTGAAACCGAAACCGTAACCGTAACCGATTAAACCCGATTAATTTTTCAAAACCGAAACCGAAACCGTAACCGTTATTTCTTTCTGAAAAAGAACGAAACCGAAACCGTTTCAAAAGCCGGAACCGGTTCCAAACGGTTTTGAATTTTTTTGTGGACACATTTTTTTTATTTTAAAAGAGGCCACCCTGAATAATTTTCATGGAAAATGGTTAAGCAAGACACTTTTTGACCTCAATATCAAAATTCCGAAAAAATTTAACTATAAGCGAATGAAGCCATCGAAAAAAAATTTACGACATCCGAAAAAAAATGTTTAGTGGCCGTCTCAGAAAGCATCACTCATATTAAAGTTTCATTTTAACATTTTTCTAATAGAAAAAGTGGAGTTAATTCTTTAAACTTATTTTGAAGAAATTTTTTTTCTATAAATAGCGGAAGTAATATTTATTACTATATATTGGAGAAAATTCATCATGACCACCGGAGTAAAGTTATGAAATTCAAGCTTATTTTGCATTTAGGTACATATTTGAGTTTTGTAGTAACAGAATTTTTTGTGAACTATTCACCCTGTCGGAAACATCAATCTTAACAAATATACAATTTTTTGTGTTGGTGTTTTTATTTGGAAACCGAAAGAGGAACGAAACCGTAACCGAAACCGAAATAAATGTTGAAGAACGAAACCGGAACCGAACCCGAAACACGTTACAAAACCGTAACCGAAACCGGAACTTTATTTTAATCGGGGTCATACCTTGGTTTATATGGATACCACTTCAATAGTGATTTATCAAAAATGTATTGATGGAACATCCATATTCATTGATGGGACAGGATTATCAATTTTTATTTAATGTAGTATCAATAATTATGGATGTTCCATCCATAGATTTCCCTCCGGCGAGTATCTAAGGAAATTTAACGATGAGCTGTACGAGCTCAAAGGCTCCGCTGGTTGGGTCAAGTTATGCGAATGAACAAAGAAGCTCCAGCACAGAAGGTTTCCCTATACGGCAGCAGAGGAAGGGGGAGGCCTCGAAACAACAAGTGGAGGATGATTTCAACTTCCTTGGGGTTTCCAATTGGCGTCAGTTATCGCTAAAAAGGAATGACTGGCGTGCTTTGATACGAAACGGCCAAAATCGCCTAGGCGGTTAAGCGTCAATAAATGACGCAAGCAAAGATTACATTAGAAAGTGGCTCAATCTGAAATTTTGTAAAAAATTTCGTTCATTTATGAAAATTGTTTGAACTTTTTTCGCATAGTGGCCAAACAACGGAAGAATTTTATAGACATAAGGCAAACAATGTTTATGGGAATTAGTATAATGTGTAATTCAACAGTTTAAATCGGAAAAATTTTCTGGTACCTAACTTTAACCCTTTCACAAATATTCTGCTTGAAAAATTTAGTTTGTATGGGAGGTGCCACGCCCCCTTTTCTGATAACCCCCCTTTTTTATATGTGAGAATGCTTTTGATATGATATAGGTCTATACACCGAAAGAAAAGTCGCTTGTAAAACTAACATTTCTGCTTTATCAATTTTACATTTCAGCAAAAAATGTCGTTTTAATATTGAAAATTAGCAAATAAACAGGGTTCACGCTAAATTAATACGAAAGCCAAGATTACATTAGAATCTGAAATTTTGTAAAAAATTTCGTTCATTTTTGAAAATTGTTTGAACTTATTTGGCATAGTGGCTAAACAACGGAAGAATCTTATAGACATAAGGCAAACAATGTTTATGGGAATTAGTATAATGTGTAATTCAACAGTTTAAATCGGAAAAATTTTCTGGTCCCTAACTTTAACCATCATCATTTATTGGCGCTTAATCGCCTAAGCGATTTTGGCCGTTGCATATCAAAGCACGCCAGTCATTCCATTTTAGCGATAACTGACGCCAATTGGAAACCCCAAGGGAGTTCAAGTCATCCTCCACCTGTTGTTTCCATCTCAGTCGAGGCCTCCCCCTTCCTCTGCTGCCGAATTCAGGCGACGATAGGAAAACCTTCTGTGCTGGAGCTTCTTTGTCCATTCGCATAACATGGCCCAGCCAGCGGAGTCTTTGGGCTTTAATTCGCTGGGCTAACTTTAACCCTTTCACAAATATTCTGCTTGAAAAATTTTGTTTGTATGGGAGGTGCCAATCCCCCTTTTCTGATAGCCCCCTTTTTTATGTGTGAGAATGATTTTGATATGATATAGGTCTATACACCGAAAGAAAAGTCGCTTGTAAAACTAACATTTCTGCTTTATCAATTTTACATTTCAGCAAAAAATGTCGTTTTAATATTGAAAATTAGCAAATAAACAGGGTTCACGCTAAATTGATACGAAAGCCAAGATTAGATTAGAAAGTGGCTCAATCTGAAATTTTGTAAAAAGTTTCGTTCATTTTTGAAAATTGTTTGAACTTTTTTGGCATAGTGGCTAAACAACGGAAGAAGCTTATAGACATATAAGGCAAACACACAGAGCAAAAAGTCACATAAAATTCCCTCTAAATCAGAAGGATTTCTCTATGATATTTTTCCAATAAGATGCCCGTCTTATTATGACTGGGTGTCTCTTTTTAATAAAACTGAGTAGATAATCACATAGTATTAAGAAGATTTTCTTTTTAATATTTCAAATTAAAAAAACAAAAAATGAACGCTCAACCCAGATGTCTAGTCAGTCTAGTCTAATCTACACTACCATGCCATCTTATACTTAACTTACCAACGTCTAATTACACCTTTGTTCTTTTTGCCTCACCACATGTCCACTTGCCTTATTGCCTTCACCGCGAATCGAACTAAGAATTATTAACTGTTGAACGGAGATCTCTACCATGATGCTATCGTGTACTTGTTCTTGGTAGCGTCGAATTACACATTTGAAGAAGGTATACCTGAATTTGAATTAATAAGGGATCTTTTAAAAATATATAGTTTTCCTTTTCAATAAATTCAATATGAAAATAAGAGGATATTCCCATTAATTTACTTTAAATAGGTTTTAAAAACAAAAGTACATAAAAATTCATAAATAAGAAGTTAACTCCTTGTTTTTAGCCGATTTCCTTTTCAATAAATTTGAGAAGAAATTCAAGCTAAAATTTAGAAGATTTCCCACACAAATTTCTTCAACTTTGTCCCCACTCGCTCTCCCCGGCCAAAAAGCTTTTCTAGACGTCGATCTCTTTGATTATAGGTGAACTTTTTGGCTCTGTGAAATGTTTATGGGAATTAGTATAATGTGTAATTCAACAGTTTAAATCGGAAAAATTTTCTGGTCCCTAACTTTAACCCTTTCACAAATATTCTGCTTGAAAAATTTAGTTTGTATGGGAGGTACCACGCCCCCTTTTCTGATAACCCCCTTTTTTATGTGTGAGAATGCTTTTGGTATGATATAGGTCTATACACCGAAAGAAAAGTCGCTTGTAAAACTAACATTTCTGTTTTATCAATTTTACATTTCAGCGAAAAATGTCGTTTTAATATTGAAAATTAGCAAATAAACAGGGTTCACGCTAAATTGATACGAAAGTTGCTGAATCAAAATTATCATGTATGACATTGTCATATCAATTTCTCATGTTAATAATACATTACTTCGAAAAGTTTCATTTAGCATTAAAAATTATGTAAACGACCGTTTCACGTCAAATTGATAAACAACTTGTTGAGCCAACGTAGTACGTCATATCACTTTCATATCAATTTCTCATGTTAATACACATTTCGACAACATATTGATATAAAAACTGCCAATCTCACATTTCTATAACATTCTCATGTTAAAACGGCATAAACCACGCTGCAGTTGACATATGTATATCACGTTCATAACACATTTCGAAAACCTGCTTCACGTAAAAATCCTATGAAAATTGTAATACTAACATTTGCAAAACTATCTCATGTTAAAATTACGTGAGTTGACATGTTTCATGTTTATAACAAATTTTGACAACATGTTTCACGTAGCACGTTAGCATTTGTGTAGCTGTTTCATTCTAAAATGAAATAAATTGCGCTGCAGTTGACAATCAAGTTCGGTCGTTGTAAAATAATTTATTAACAAAAATAGTTAGCAGAAAACCAACTGTGAAAATTGAACGTGAAGTGAAAATGGGTGATGAATGTTGTTTATTTGTGGAAAGCGTTTCGCCGGAAATGAAGGCCGCCGGCCAGCATTTGGTTTATGAAGCTTCGTCTGTAGGAGTTGGTCCTAATGGAGAAAATTCATCTGTGCTACATTTAAGAAGGAGCAACTGTAATAAATAAGAACTTTTAGTTCCTGTGTAATGCAGAATAAAAATACAGTTTGCCAAGAAACTTCTTTTATGTGCTTCTAAAAATGTTAAGTTTGTCACCTTATCAAATGTATTACATTTATTACATTAAATATGTACCTATTTCAAAAAAAAGTTAATAAATTGACCTTATTTTTTCGATGTGATTATCATTAATTTTATTTGTAGCTTCAACGTTATTCTCACGTACATAAGTATCAGTATTAGATACATACTCTCACGTAAATATACATCATGCTCATGTTCATTTTACGTTTTTCCTGTAAGTACATACATTTCATGTCAATTATACATGAGTATCCCTGCAATAATACATGATGGTCATGTTCATTTTACGTTTCATGTCAATTATACATCAGAATGCCTTCAATGATGGTCATGTTTTTTTGACGTTTTTCCTGTACGTTTTTACGTTTTTTTTGTGCATATCCATTTCACGTAGAAATGATATTTTCGAAATTGCAATAATTTTCAATTTATTATTAACAAACACACAACCTTAGGTTATTTTACAGTGTTTGAGCTTAAAATATATTAAATTAAACAGAATTTAACTTAATTACGTTGGAAATCTTAACTATAACATTAATTCATGTAGAGGTGGTAAGGGATTCCAAAAGGAAAAGGAAAGGAATAGGAGGAAGCTGAAGAAATTATATTAAATTAAAAAGAATTGAACTTAATTACGTTGGAAATCTTAACTATAACATTAATAATAAATAAAAAAATAATACATGATGGTTATGTTTATTTGACGTTTTCCTGTATGTTTTTTCGTTTCATGTCAATTGTACATGAAAATGCCTTCAATAATACATGATGGTCATGTTTATTTGACGTTTTTCCTGTACCTTTTTGCGTTTGTTTTTTGTGCATATCCATTTCACGTAGAAATGATATTTTCGAAATTGTAAAATTGACCTTTTTTCCTTTCAGTTGCATTTGGTAAAAAAAAAATGTTAATTTTACCGCGGTTTTTGATATTTTTTTCTTTCGGTGTACTAATTTTCAGGTCCCTACCTTGAACCCTTTCACAGATATTTCGTCTTGAAAAATTTAGTTGGTATGGGAGGTGTCACGCCCCCTTTTCTGATAACCCTCCTTTTTATGTGTGAGAATGCTTTTGATATTATATGGGGCTATAACAATTTTCAGGTCCCAACTTGAACCCTTTCACAGATATTCTGCTTGAAAAATTTAGTTTGTAGGGGAGGTGCCACACCTCCTTTTCCGATAACCTTCTTTTTATGTGTGAGAATGCTTTTAATATGATATAAGTCATAAGTCTGTACTAATTTTAAGGTCCCTACCTTGAACCCTTTCACAGATAGTCTGCTTGAAACCCCCCTTTTTAATTAAAATGTTTTAATTAGGTCGCTTTCGTCGTTCTTGTGCCCGGATTTTTGCATTCGATT
Source organism: Campiglossa producta (assembly GCA_964058755.1). Lineage (NCBI taxonomy): Eukaryota > Metazoa > Arthropoda > Insecta > Diptera > Tephritidae > Campiglossa > Campiglossa producta. Next base: position 82,436,186 of record CAXKVI010000002.1, read on the forward strand.
TTGAACCAACTTCCTGTTATTCTAGGGTCTTGAAATTTTCACCACAGTTCAGGTCGCGATGACAATGCAATATTATGAAAAAAAAAAATTCCGATAGGTGGCGGGTGGGTCGCTATATTTTCAAAAATCGCATTTATGGTCCAATTTGGCTGAAATTCGGAACATGTATTACTACTATGAAAAGAAATATTTTCCTAAAAAAAATTCCGCAAGGTGGAGCTGAGATCGGGGTAATAAAAACTGAAAATCCTAATCATGCACCGATTTAACTGATATTTAGCGTGTGTATTACTTAATCAGTTTCCAAATGTTCAAAAAAAAATTTGACCCGCTAGGTGGCGCGTGAGTCGCTCTATTTAAGAAATGCGAAGGTCTGTTTTCGGTGTCGATTAATTTGTTTTTCAATGAACTTCCCGTTGAGGTAGAATCTTGAAATTTTCATCGTCGTTTAGTTTCCTGGCCCCACGCAATATAACAGAGATTTTGCTATGGATTTTGAACTAACTTCCCATTGAGCTGGGGTTTTAAAATTTTCACCATCGTTCAGGTTTCGCTGACATGCATTATACTGATGCATTATACAAAAAAAAAATCCAAAATATTGCTTTAATTGCAAAAGTCCCATTTATCGGCCTATCTTCCTTATTGCTATCTGAATATTTCGTACACATGCTATAATGCGTTTTCAGCGCCATAAACAGCATCGAAATTTCGAATATTTGAATTTCACTTATTCGAACATGCAATCTTCAACGTCATCTGCATACATTTAGGAGCAGTCACTGTTGCACAAAGGAAAGATAAAGTGTTTTATAATGCTTAAAAAAGAATAATTTTATTCATGTAACCATAGAAACATCATGTAAAGCGTGTAAACGTAGAAAATTGCAGAATGCGTAAATGAACTGTCAAAATTTTTATGGAACGAAGTTTACACAAATTCGGTAAACTTCCGCGAGGAGTTTAGTGTGTAAACACCTTGAAAAATTACCCAATTCGATTACGCTGTTCGACATGCAGTTTTTCAAAGCAGTCAATGCACAATAGACAAAAATAGAAGAATATGCTAAAAAATGGGTCAAAAATTAAATTAATGGGAATTTCAAAATAAAAAGTATTCTGTAATGGTCACGTGCGAAAATGCCGGCGAACAAATTTTCTCGCATGCGATAACATACTCAAAGTCCGGTCATTCCGATGCCGCTGTTATTGTGTCCCTAATTAAAAACTTGTATACAAGTATACAAAAAGCTAAATATTTTTTAGCATCTTCCACATTGTGATAGATCGCCTCTGTCACAATGGGAAACCCAACTTCCGGCCTCTGAAAGCTATAAAAGGGCCCACGCGCCTACAGTTAGCCTCTTTTTCTGGACATTTTCTACCCTCAACGTGTAAGTGATTCACCGACCTGGTGAAATAGTAAGCACCTGATCACCCGCTGAAAGATTTGGAAATTGTTTCATTTGGAAGGTAGGTTGCAACATTTTTTACCAAAAAGTGAAGCGGTTTTGTTAAAAAAAGCAATTTTTGGAGTTTGGCCCACGCTTAATAGCTGAACCCACGACTCCCGATTGCCATCCATCAACCGCACCTGGTGGCAATAGCCACTGTGCAGCTTTCCGTTTCTGATCCGGTTAAGAAAAAATCGACATCCACCTCCAACATTGGTTGCCAGCATCTGCATCGGCACAGCTGGAACATTGGCAATAGTGTGGGGGTGGACATAATTAATTGCGACTATTAAAATCAGCTTAAAGGCCAGAACATAAGTCCGCTTGGAGACCGACTCCAAGTCGGTCACGTCCGCATCCAAAGAGCCACCTTCTCAGGAAAAGTTACAACGCTCCCCGAACGCGCATACCAGGAAATTAAAAAAGCGCTTCCGGATTCGTAATCCTGAGCCCAAAACGCGTCTTTTGAGGTATCTCCCATATTTTTAGCTAATTTATTAGGAGTTGTCCCCTAAAGGAAACTAATACCAAAAATTTTTTTTAAAAATTACCGCTAAAGTAGAAATTAAAAATTGTGAAATAATAAAATAAGTTTGGTTAGAAACCTGAAATAACTTACAGAAAAAAAGAAGACTACGTATAGCGATCGTGGTTGTGTTGGGTGATCATGTAAAAAAATAGTAACATTTAAAAAGAAAAATTTTTCATTTAAATTTTTTGAACAGTCTAATGTCAGTTTAGCTTTGTCGAAAATCCATGACCAACTGCGGTTAGCTAAATTTTCTGAGCTCCTAGCATTAGAGGCACAGTCAGATTGCCTACAATAGATTCATAGTTACACATACATATGTACATATTCTTAACTATCAGATTGCTTAAAATAGTATCTGAATGTTTTTGGTGCATCTTGGCCAAGTAACATATATTGTTAATGTTAATATTATTAAATTTTGTTTGAATTTGAATAAATCCATATATATGAATTGAGTTTATAACGTATAATCATGTGTTAAGTTTTTGAGTTTTCCTGGAGGCGTATGATGGCATAGAGGGGTAGGGAAGTTTACATTCATTGGGGATCTTCATCAATGCTAGTGTTAAGAAGATCCATGGTTGGGTTGGTGAAGAAAGCGCTGGTCGAATATCATCTTAGACCTCGCTGATCAATGAGTACGATTGAAATTAGGGTGTTCCTTTTTTCTGGGTAGTTTCCGCCGTGTTTCTCAATATCATTTTCCCCTTTGCGTTTTGGTTTTTATTCTTCTATCAGGAATCCTATAAAATTAAGTTTATGTGAATGCAGTTAAGGTATGGCAAAAACCCACCCCACGCCGAAAGAGCTAAGACACCAGAGGATTCCGCCTGCCGCGACCCTTTAACTGTCTTTAGGTTAAGTATTCGTTCCTCCTGACGTCACCTAGGAACCACCTATGAATTCACCCACCTCTATAATGGTAACATTACATAAATTTTTGGCGCCCAACGTGGGGCAAACTAACTTGTGGTGATAACCAAATTAATACTTCTTTGTGGCAGTTGCGTTGCTTGGGAAGCAACAGTACCTATTCGGTACACCCACTTAGTGAAAAAAAAAAATTCTCAGTCTAATCTCCATAGTTAGTTGTCGCACAAATTCGATTTGTGCTGAGAATCATTAACATAGTTAGGAAGTGTGTCATCTCTGCTGACGAAGTTAGATCAGTTTTAGGTCTACTTCCGCAGAGGATGATGCTGCAGAGTCTACGTAGTTAAGCGGCCTACGAGGCTGGTTATTCGGATTGGATACCAAGCCGAGAAGCAGTTTAGCTGAACGGAGCTCAATCAAATCCGAATTAAGATAGTACTTTCCACCCACTGTCTCTATATTAATTCTCACACAAACACAGCTCATTTGTCTTGGTGATAAATCATCCCTGTTCTTTTAGGTTTCAACTATTCAATACTGTTGTACACATTTCCAGAATATTGCGTGTTCGGCTCTGCGCGGACACCAGCACTGAATGTCCCTACAAGATACTTTTTCTAGTATAACCAAAGAACTTTGATTAAACCAAGTTTTGCACCGGATTGTTGGAAATAGTTTTTGTCAGATATCTGGACAAGTTGTTCTCTGGAACGTGATATTATGCTGCGTTGGCGTACACATGCCGAATAATATGAGTCGGAGCTCGACAGTATACCTCTCTAGCATCCGATTTCTTTGTATTAGATTACAACAATTTAGTCCACCCTATAAATTATATCGTATTGAAAGTTTTACCTACCTTTTTATGTCATCAGCCTATGCCAAAGCCAGGAAAATAAATTTTGTTTATTATTTAGAATTTTTTTTTTAATAACTTGAAGTTTCTTTTTGATAGTTCGAATTTTTTTTGATAATGCCATTACATCACAGTCAACCGCCTGGGGCTGTTAACAAATTAGTATGTGCCCTTTGTAAGCAGGAGATAAATAACACCCATCCCTGTTATATATTAGTCTGTGACCACATTTTCCACAAACCGTGTTTAGAAAGTTGGTTGGCAGAAAATAACCAGTGTTATCTGTGTGACCAAATAATTAATCAACCTGATCTGAAGATAGTTGTTGGCAATTGCTCACCTGGAGCAAAGTCAAAACGCACTAATCCCGTAATTCATCGAACCATTGGTACGCGAAGTGTTACTAAGTCCATGCAACCAACGCAACCTGCAAACCCTGCCGAAACACAAGACATGCAAAGTGGTGAAGCAAGTGGCGCACCGTTATCCGCCTTGGATGCTAGTCACAGCACCAACCAGACTGAAGTTCCTCCTAATGCCGCAGGTAATAGAAGGCGAGGTAGACCCTCTCGGAACCGAAATAATCGTCAAGGCAACGGGATTGACCTTACTCAAGAAATGATTGAGCAAACTGTGACTAGAGTCATGACGAGTATAAATGTTAGTTTATTTCAAAATCTTCAGCCTAGTTCAAGCCCATCAAATAACCCTGTCTTAGCAATAACATCGCGGGATGCCCCTGCTTCGATAGATTCGTCCAACCGTAATAGGAAAACAGCTGACATTATGCAAAAATGGAATTTACATTTTGACGGATCCGCGGAAGGTTTAGGAGTAGAAGAATTCATCTCTCGGGTAAAATCCTTAACCGACGAAACTTTAGAAAGTGACTTCACTGCCATGTGCAAGCACATGCATATATTGTTTGCTGGTAAAGCTAGAGATTGGTACTGGAGGTACCATAAACTAGTGAATCGTATAGTTTGGTCCGATATTTGCGCTTCCCTTCGTCAGCAATATAGAGATTACCGGTCTGCTTTTATGAGTAAGGAGATGATTAGGTCTCGTAAGCAAAAGCCGGGAGAAACATTTGCATCTTTGAAAAACAACTTACTTCCCGAAACCAGAGAGAAGTTATTGTATCAGCCCGTACACTCTGTTGGACACTTACGCCGTTTAGTGCAAATGAGTGAAAATTTGACAAAAGAGATTAGTTGTCGCACAGATAGTGTTGTCAAACCTAGACCTGTAGCCAATCGTCGCCAAGTTTATACCATAGAGGAAACTTGTGCGGACCCCGGCGAAAACGTAAATATTGAGGGAGAGTTAGCTGCAATTCGCAGCAACCATTCCAAAATCAAATGCTGGAATTGTAAGGAGGTAGGACACATTTGGGAAGATTGCTTGGCAGATCACCGCATTTTTTGCGATGATGAACTCAAATAACCCAAATAAAAACGATAAACCTAAAAAACAAACAACGCAAAATTTCACTCCTCAGCAAAGGAGAGCTATGGAGGAACAGGCGAGAAAGCAACAACAACGCCGGAGGACAACCTCCGTTCCACAATCCAGGAGGGGATCGACAGCGATGGCAACTACGAGTCGGTCAACCAACCCTCTATAGACTAAGATTGACTTGATGGGAGCTAGCACCAGTGCGGTTGCCAACGCAGCTAAGCGGGCAACGGCGGATGCTAAACTCCCTTCAACCGCTGATATGAAAACCAGTATCTTTACGTCTGTGGCAGCGGTCTCACGGCCTGGCCTCGGAGTTTCGAAGGAGAAGGAAGATGCAACTGAGATTTCGGCAAGGAGAGCGACCGCGATGGCAACTACGGGTCCGTACTCCCAGGAGACATCTCCCCGCCGCTTCACATACCACGAGAAAGATTGGCTGCAAAGATCTTGAAGAGGTATGAAGGGGTACCGCAGGAATCGCTGTCGCCGAATTCCAGTAAATCGGTAGAGCTAGTGAAAGCTGTGATACCGGATTTCCAAAATTCTTACATGCCAAAGAGGTTAAAAGTTAACCCTTTCAAGCGCCAGAGATCGGACCTGGAGTTAAATCCCCCTCCCAAGCGGCATCAGAATACCCCTGGAGCGGGCAAACTAAGCTTTGCTGAGGTAACCAAGGACAGGATCCTTATAGGCGTCCTTGACCGAGGCAATGGCCGTCTGGCCATCCCTAAGAACCGGTGGCGTTACGTGCGAAGTGAACTCGGTAATATTCTTCTCAATGTTGCTCCGGAGTTTCCGGGTAGTTCGGCGCGACTAACGGATGCGGGTTGGCACCAGGGTCAGATTAAATTAAAAACCGTAGCACTGTACAAGGCAGCAGCTGCTAAACTGGGTGAAGTCTACAAGGGCGCAAAGATAGAGGTCGTCGACTAGAAGGACATTCCAGCTCGTCCAAGGGCAAGGGAGTGGATTCCGGCCATCCCTGACGAACCCGAGAGACTTCTCGGGATGCTACGGCTAATGAATCCGTCCCTCCTAACGTATGACTGGAGTGTCAATCTGGTCGGGGATGCGGTAGGGCCCGACAGTATAAAGAGTCAATCGAACCCCTCAAAAGGTGCAATGGCCTAGTACACTACAGCGTAGGCCAGATCGTTAACCACGTATATCGTGGTGATGCTCAGCGCGCTGCCTTCTCGGCTGCTCCGGGGAACCGGAAAACGAATTACCAGAAGAGGTAGCGGAGGATTCCGATGCGGAAAGCATGTTATCCGCCACGTCCCTTGGCGATAGTGCTGTGAACAACTCGGAGATGGAGGACAGCCTACAGGACGAGGAAGTCCTCGATGTCACGGTGGTAGCAGCCAACGCTGAGCGATTAACATCTAACGCTACAGACAGCAAGACTCCTGCAACGCCATATCGGGCAGTTAATCGGAACAACTCGTCGTTGATAGGCAACCTCCGGGATGGGGCAAACCTCGACGATATGGGGACGGCAGGGAAGTCTGTGCGCTCTCATGTTGGTGGTGCTTCAGATTAATCTGCACAAATCTAAAGTGGCTTCGGCTACTTTAAATAGTCGTCTTTCTAAAGGCGACGTGGATGTGGTCCTCATCCAAGAACTCTGGGTCAATAGCTCGAGAATCTGCGGCTTGGGGACTAAGGGCTTCAAGCTCATTCGAGCCAGCGAGGAGAGCAAAGTCAGAACGTATATTTTGGTCAAGTCTGAGTTGAACTCCTTTCTTCTACCTAACTACTCCAATGGTGATATTACCGCTATCAGTCTAACGGTCGATAGCACCCGCATGACGGTGACGTCGGTCTATATGCCCTACGACGCCGAAGAACCCCCACCACAAATGGAGGTGAAAGACCTGGTGTCAAATTTCTGCACGGGTAATCTTATTATTGGAGCGGACGTTAGTGCTCACCATGTCCAATGGGGAGCTCCGACATCAATGCCAGGGGCGAGTCTCTGTTTGATTACCTCTTAACAACCAACCTGGTGATTTGCAACGTGGGTAATGAGCCTACTTTTATCACTAAGACCCGCAGGGAGGTCATAGACCTCACTATCTGTAGTGAAGGCGCTTATGAGTGGGTCAGAAAATGGCGGGTTCTGGAAGAACATTCATTCTCCGACCACCGTTACATAGAAATGGTTTTAGACTTTATTGTAGAACAACCAATCATGAAGCGCAATCCACGTAACACTAATTGGCAGTTACACAATGAAATATTAGACAGAGACCTACCAGTACTGCCCTCACAAGCCCCCTCATCAGTGTAGGATCTTGTTACTACATTTACATCGGCGCTCTCAAATGCTCTAGGACAGGCTTGTCCAGTGCCAAAACCACGCGGTAAACACAGGCCACATTGGTGGTCGTACGATTTGGACTCGCCCCGCAAATCATGCCGGAAACAATTTAACAAGGCCAAGAGCCTCGACTCTGAGCCTCATTGGCACGAATATAAAGCTAAACTTAGGGCCTACAAAAAAGCTGTGAGACAGGCGAAGAGAACCTCGTGGAGAAATTTCTGCACTGGCGTCGAAAAGGTCGACGACACAGCGAGACTTAGACGAGTCCTCTCGAAAAGTCAAACAGTCATCAGCTATTTGCGAAAACCTGACGGATCCTGGACCAGCACGGAAGAGGAAACCCTTGAGCTGCTCTTGAATACACATTTTCCGGGGAATCTGCATGACGCACCACTAGCACCTGCAACAAACCTGGCAGTAAATATACCCATCACTGAGGAAATAGTAAGGTGGGCAGTTAAGAGCTTTGAACCGTATAAGGCTGCCGGGCCGGACGGGATTATCCCCGCGCAACTTATAAACACGTTGGAGACATCAGCTAAATGGCTGGTATTTCTCTTCACAGCCTGCCTGGCTCTCAACCACATTCCGGGCTCCTGGAGAAGCGCCACGGTAGTGTTTATCCCTAAGGCTGGGAAGGCATCCCACTACGAGCCAAAAGACTACAGACCGATCAGTCTCTCGTCCTTTGTACTAAAAACCTTTGAAACCGCTCTGCACAGCCTAGTATCTGTCATTGAGAAATCGCTGTGTGAAAAGGACTACTGTCTCGTGGCCCTCCTAGACATTGAGGGGGCTTTCAACAATATAATCCCGGAGGCTATCAACTCCGCTCTAACTAATCTGGGCGTAGATAGACCTCTAACTGGTTTAATTTACCAACTTTTAAGGGCAAGGAAAATAGCTTCTTCACTTGGTACGGTTGAGTTATCACGTTATGTCACAAGGGGAACACCCCAGGGTGGTGTTCTTTCCCCGCTTTTATGGAACCTCACAGTCAACTCGTTGCTACGTGACACAAGCTGGGGGGGCGGGAAGATAGTGGCATACGCAGACGATTTAGCTATTGCATTCAGAGGCAAGTTCCCACAAACTCTGTGTGACCTGATGCAAGTAGCACTGCGAGAAATTTCGTCGTGGTCCTCTCGCTGCGGACTTAGTATCAACCCGGGGAAGGTGGAACTTGTCCTCTTCACCAACCGGTACAAAATACCGCCACTAAGTCTACCAGAACTAGATGGCACGCGCCTGGGCTTGTCGGATAAGGCCAAGTTTCTAGGCATAGTTCTGGACTGGAAATTGAATTGGAAGGAGAATGTTCCTCAGCGCCAGAAGAAAGCTTGCATCGTTCTTTACACATGCAAAAGAGCCATTGGCAAAAAATGGGGGCTCAGTATGCAGTTGGATCTACACGGCCATCATTCGCCCAATCATGCTGTATGGAGTCGTCGTATGGTGGCCTGCGCTGAGCAAGGCAACATGCCTGAATCTGTTGCGGAAAGTCCATAGATCCAATATAATCTGTATAAGCGGTGCACTAAGGACAACGCCCAACGAAGCCCTCCAGGGCATTCTGGGCATTTTGCCACTTGATCTGGAAGGGCTTCGGTCAGCGGCGCCATCAGCTCTGCGCCTAAGAGAAAACTCCAGTTGGGCTGCGGGTACTATTGGACACTCCAGTATTCTGGAATTTTACAGCTTTCTCCCTCTAAGCACAGATCGTTGTGCGACCACTACAGTCGGGGATAGCTGTTTCAAAATAAACATTCCCAGCAGAGAAGACTGGGAGAGGACGGATTGGTGTCCCGAAACAAATGGTGGCACTTCCATATACACCGGCGGCTCGAAGTTGGACGGCAGAGTTGGAGGAGGGGTTTATTCAAGGGATTTGGACCTTGAGCTCTCCTTCAGACTACCTGATCCAGGCGGAAGTCTCGGCAATCCTGGACGCCGCGGCCTGGTTAAGCAAACGTGTTATCGGATAAGATATCGCTATTTTCAGCCATAGCCAAGCGGCCATCAAATCCCTTGGCTCATACACGTTCAACTCTGAACTGACGCTCAGCTGTCGTCGATCTCTTCAGGAGATGGCCCAACAGAACCGCGTAAACCTCATATGGGTCCCGGGACATAGGGACATTGAGAGAAACTGTAAGGCAGACGAGCTTGCCAGGCAGGGCACGACCAAGCAGGTTCTTCAGGATAAAGAGCGCTTAGGTATGCCGTTTGCCACATGCAAACTAATGCTGAAGGAGCACACACTCCGTCAAGCCAACGAAAGATGGCAGCAATCCCCAGGGTGTCGGATATCGAAACAAACCTGGCCAAAATGGGATCTTAAAAGGTCTAGACGCATTTATGCCCTAACTAGGAGGGAAATCTGCATATTGATAGGGGTATTAACCGGTCACTACCTCATTGGTAGGCATGCAGAAAGGCTAGGTGTGCCCTACCGACGATGCTGCAGGAGTTGCAAAGATGATGAGGAGGAGGAAACAGTGGAGCACCAAATCTGCAACTGTCCGGCTTTAAGCGGCGGGAGAACGTGCTTTTTGGGAGTTCCGTTCCTGGATAGCCTAAGCTAGATCGCGGAACTGGACATAAAGGACTTGATGGGCTTCATAAAGTCATCTAGGTGGTTCGAGGAGGAGTAACGGTGTCGGTTTAGGAGTGTCAGTCCCGGGATTCTGCTATGTGGAAAATCCCAACAACTCAGGGATTTTCCATATGGCTGGGTCCCGGGACTGACTTTCCTTGTGTTGGTGGTATCACAACGGGCCTTTCCAAACTGGCCTAAGTGTGCCTCTGCGGCAGCCACTTGAACCTAACCTAACCTATCTGCCAAGATACCCTTCCTAACGTAAGTAAGCGGAAATTACGATTAAAAAAATTCTTCGATAATATTAAGGAAACCCGGAAACTATTAGTTGCAACCATATTTAGTGACCAGAGAGATATGCGCAGTTATGCTGAAGTATCTTTCTTACAGTATGTAGAGCTTGGTCTCTTGGATACCGGAGCCAATATCAGTTGTATCGGATCTACCCTTGCAACCGAAGATTTCTCACGGATGCCGGAATTTAGACCCTTAAAGTCTGAGGCAAGAACTGCCGATGGCGAAAAGCAACAAATTATAGGAGTACTTGATGTATTGATGACCTATAAATCCACCCAGCTGCCTACGAAACTTTACGTCATCCCCTCCATAAAACAGAAACTTATTTTAGGCCATGATTTTTGGAGAACATTTTCTCTTGCCCCGAACATTATCAGTTCGCTAAATACCAACATAAATTCTATATTAGAACCAGACCAAAATTCTTACCCATTAAGCCAACAGGAATGTCAACAGCTAGAAGTAGTCAAAAATATGTTTCCCAATGCAGCTCAAGGATTAGGTCGTACAGCCCTAATTCAACATCATATTGAGGTTGGAGATGCGAAACCCGTGAAACAGCGTTTCTATCCCGCTAGCCCACCAATGCGGCTCGTAGTCAAACCCAACAAAGTGCGACTTTGTTAAGATGCTCGCCGACTTAACGACGTCACTAAAAAAGACGCCTATCCTTTACCTAGCATTGATGGAATATTTTCAAGACTACCGAAAGCTAATGTAATTACCAAACTTGATCTTAGAGATGCATATTGGCAAATTGAGCTTAGCCATGAGTCTAAACCGTTGACTGCTTTTACAGTACCAGGTCGACCGCTTTACTAGTTTAAGGTAATGCCGTTCGGCTTATGCAATGCCCCGTCAACCATGTGTCGCCTGATGGATGAAAATATTCCACCCGACCTCCGACATTGCGTTTTCGGTTACCTCGACGATCTGTGTATTGTTTCGGACAACTTTTCCTCACACATGACGGTACTAGTTCGTTTGGCAGAGCAATTACGGAAAGCAAATTTGACTCTCAATATTGCCAAAAGTCAATTTTGTGTCACAAGCATCAATTACACTATCCGACAAAAAAAACTCCACGACATTTGATACATGAATCTAATGTAGAATTGTTTGCTGATTCCAAATATGTAATCAGAAAGTTCAAAAGTAGAACAGTTTTTGAGATATTTTGAAATTTCAGTTTTTGAGATAAAAAAAAAGTAGGACTACTAATTCGTCAATATCTCCGCTAATACTGCTTCGATTTTTATGCTGTTTCACTTTATCAGGAGAGGATAAAATACTGTTTTTACCTTGTAAAATTTATCTTAATCGGTTTTGAAGTGACAAAGTTATAGCGAATACAAAAAAAAATTTGTGCAAATTTTCACTTTTTTTTTAAATCAAATGAATGGCTCGAATATAAAGCTAAACTGAGGGCCTATAAAAAGGCTCTAAGGCAAGCGAAGAGAACTTCGTGGAGAAATTTCTGCACCGGGGTCGAAAAAGTCGATGATACAGCGAGACTTAGACGAGTGCTATCAAAAACTCAAACAGCCATTAGCTATTTACGGAAGCCTGACGGATCTTGGACCAGCACGGAAGGGGAAACCCTGGAGCTGCTCCTGAACACACACTTTCCGGGGAACTTGTATGATGCACCTGTAGCATCTGCAACAAACCTGGCGGTAAACATACCCATTACGGAGGAAAGGGTAAGGTGGGCAATCAAAAGCTTTGAGCCGTTCAAGGCAGCCGGGCCAGACGGGATTTTCCCCGCACAACTTATAAACACGCTGGAAATATCAGCTAAATGGCTGGTAGTTCTCTATTCAGCCTGCCTGGCTCTTAATTACATTCCGTGCTCCTGGAGAAGCGCCACGGTAGTCTTTATTCCAAAGGCTGGGAAGGCCTCACACTATGAGCCTAAAGACTACAGACCGATCAGTCTCTCGTCTTTTGCACTTAAAACCTTCGAGAGGATAATTAGCGATTATCTCTCCTCTACTATTGATAGCAACCTTATTTCTAGCTATCAACATGCATACACCAAAGGTAAATCAACGGAAACTGCGCTCCACAGCCTAGTCTCTATTGTTGAAAAATCATTGCACGAAAAGGAGTACTGTCTCGTGGCCTTTCTGGACATCGAAGGGGCTTTCAACAATATAAGGCCGGAGGCTATTAACACTGCTTTAACAAATCTGGGCATAAATAGGTCTCTTATTGGACTAATTGATCAACTACTAAAGGGAAGGAAAATAGTTTCTTCACTGGGAACAGTTGATCTTTCACGCTATGTCACAAGAGGAACGCCTCAGGGTGGTGTTCTCTCCCCGCTCCTATGGAACCTCACCGTAAACTCGCTGCTACGAGACACAAGGTGGGGGGGCGGGAAGATAGTGGCATATGCAGACGATTTAGCTATTGCATATAGGGGCAAATTCCCACAAACCCTGTGTGACTTGATGTAAGTAGCACTGCGAGAAGTTTCTTCATGGTCCTCTCGCTGCGGACTTAGCATCAACCCGGGAAAGGTGGAGCTTGTCCTTTATACCAGGCGGTACAAGATACCACCGCTGAACCTACCAGAACTAGATGGCGTGCGCCTGAACTTAGCTGATAAAGCCAAATTCCTAGGCACAGTTCTAGATAGAAAGCTTAACTGGAAGGAGAATGTCATCCAGCGCCAGAGGAAAGCGTGCATTGCACTTTACACGTGTAAAAGAGCCATTGGCAAAAAATGGGGGCTCAGCCCCAAATGCGATAATCCAGCCAATTATGCTGTATGGAGTCGTGGTATGGTGGCCTGCGCTAGGAAAGGCAACAAACCTAAATCTGTTAGGAAAAGTCCACAGATCGAGCATGATCTGTATAAGCGGGGCGTTAAGAACAACGCCCAATGAAGCTCTCCAGGCCATTCTTGGCTTTTTGCCACTCGATCTGGAAGGATACCGGGCAGCAGCAGCATCGGCTCTGCGTCTAAGGGAAACGTCCGTCTGGGGCGCAAGCACTATTGGACACTCCTGTATTCTAAGATCTTACAGCTTTCTCCCTCTGAGCACAGATCGGTGTGCGACCACAACAGTCGGAGATTGTTGTTTTAGAATAAACATTCCCAGCAGGGAAGACTGGGAGAACATAGATCGGTGTCCCGCTACTAATGGCGGCACTTTTATATACACCGACGGCTCGAAGTTAGACGGCAGAGTCGGAGGAGGGGTTTACTCAAGGGATTTGGACCTAGAACTCTCCTTTAGACTACCTGATCACTGCAGCGTCTTCCAGGCTGAAGTTTCTGCAATCATGGACGCCGTGACTTGGATAGGTAAACGCACCATCGGACAGGATATCTGTATTTTCAGCGACAGCCAAGCGGCCATCAAATCCCTTGGCTCTTACTCGTTCAACTCTGAACTGACGCTCAGCTGTCGTCGATCTCTTCAAGAGATGGCCCAACAGAACCGCGTGAACCTCACATGGGTCCCGGGACACAGGGACATTGAGGTAAACTGTAGGGCAGACGAACTTGCCAGGCAGGGCACGACCAAGCAGATTCTTCAAGATAAAGAGCGCATAGGTATGCCGTTTGCCACGTGCAAGCTAATGCTGAAGGAGCATACACTCCGCGAAGCCAACGAAAGATGGCTACAAGCCCCAGGGTGCCGGATATCCAAGCAAACCTGGCCAAAATGCGATCTTAAAAGATCTAGACACATATACGCCCTAAAAAGGAAGGAAATCTCCATATTAATAGGTGTTTTAACAGGGCACTGCCTTATTGGTAGGCACGCAGCAAGGCTAGGCGTTCCCTACCGACGATGCTGCAGGAGTTGCAAAGATGATGAGGAAGAGGAAACGGTGGAGCACCTCATCTGCAACTGCCCGGCCTTAAGCGGAGCGAGAAGGCGCTCTCTGGGAGTTCCCTTCCTGGTTAGCTTAAGCCAGGTCGCGGAGCTAGACATAAAGGACTTGATGGCCTTCATCAAGTTATCAAAATGGTTCGAGGAGGGGTAGCGGTGTCGGTTAGGAGTGTCAGTCCCGGGTTTCGGCTATATGGAGAGTCCCAACAGCACTGGGATTTTCCATATGGCCGGGCCCCGGGACTGACTTTCCTAGTGTTTGGTGGTATCACAACGGGCCTTTTATTACTGGCCTAGGTGTGCCTTTGCGGCAGCCACTTCTACCTACCTACCTAAATCAAATGTTTACATATTTGGAATCAGCAGGAAATTTTACATAGGAATCATGTATCAAATGTCGTGGAGTTGTAAATTTTTGAAAATTTGTCGGATAGTGTTATTTAGGTTATATCATTGGTAGTGGTGGTATTCGTACCGACCCCGATAAAGTATCGTGTATTGTAAACTGGCCCTCACCCAAAAACTTGAAGCAAGTTCGAGGCTTCCTGGGAGTTTGTGGTTGGTATCGGCGGTTCAGCCACAACTATGCTGACCTCACGTATCCCATAAATGAAACTTTGTCCACCAAGAAAAAGTTCTGCTGGACATCGGAAGTTCAACAGTCGATGGACCAGCTAAAGAAAATCCTGACAACTGCCCCAGTTTTAACAAACCCTGACTTTGAAAAGAAATTTTATTTGCATTGCGATGCCAGTGACTTCGGAATTGGGGCAGTCTTAGTTCAATTGTCCGAAGAAAAACCGATAGCGTTTATGTCCAAGAAGTTGACCTGCTCTCAACGTAATTACAGCGTCACAGAGCGTGAATGCTTGGCCGTAATACTGGCTATAGAAAAGTTTCGTTGTTACTTAGAGCTCCAAGAGTTCGAAGTAGTCACGGACCATTCGAGCCTTTTGTGGCTGATGCGCCAGCAAAACGTCTCCGGTAGACTTGCTCGCTGGATATTTCGCTTGCAGCAATTTAAATTCTCTATATCTCATCGAAAGGGCAAAGATCATATCATTGTAAAAAAATTTTCTTAGATTCTATGAATTTTTTCTTATATTTTAAGAAAAACCAGCGTGAACTTCTATGAAACTTTGTTCGTAAAAAACATGTACGTTTTTGGTTCAGTGCACGGCTGTGTGAAAATGAGATATTATCCTTAGATATGAACCCTGTTATAAATATGGATCTGAGGCATTTAATGATGATACTTACGTACACGGTTGCCACTTTTGGTCCAAAATTGGTCCGTAAAAATCCATTTGGTCCCTTTGTTTCAGATTTGGTCCTTTTTTGGCAAGTGGTCACGACTTTGGTACATTTTCTTGGCTATATACTTAAAATAATTAATACTTTAAATAAAGAGTTCCAATCAGAAAAGGTTCGCTTCCCGTTTTTATATATTCAAATTGAAGCATACTTTAAGGTGATTCTTAGCAATTTCATGCACAACGACTATGTAAGAAATGTTGGCTGCTTGCAAAACTTTGATTTATATGACACAACAAAGTATCTTAATCCAAAGGAAATTTTTATAGGAAGCAAAGCAGAAGCATTTATCGAATCCGACAAGTTTACAGATTCGCAAAAGATCGCCATTAAAAAAAATATATTAAAATTTTATCTAGAGCTTCTCAAGCAAATACAAGGTAGATTTGATTTCGACAGGAAAGATTTAAAAAATTTGAGCACAATTGCTCCCGAAAAGGTCCTGTCTGATACAGAAACTTCAATTATACCGTTAATAAATAATTTTTCTTATTTAATAAATTGCGATGAGGATGCTATTGTTACACAATGGAAACTTTTGAGGCTTCAGAATCTTAACCTTACGTCAGATATGGACGTTTCCACTTTTTGGGAGAAAGTTGGCTCACATAGGAATGGCATGAATGAGAAAAGTTTTGCAGACTTAATCAATTTCGTATATGACTTAATGAGTCTGCCACATAGTTCGGCAGCCGCAGAGCGCAAATTTTTCGAACTTTCCCTAATTAAAACAAAGCTTCGAAACAAATTAGAATATGCTTCAATTAACAATATTATGCTGGCCAAAGAACTTCTCTCTAAAAACCCGGGCCCTCACTATATTTGGTCCGTCAAAGATATAGGATGGCACTAGAAATTGAAGAGCTTTATGCAATTTATTATTTTTCTGTATGTTCTTGTCAATGTGAATTAAAGCACTTTTTTATTTTTGTTAAATTAATTTATTAATTACATTGTTTGTGTATCAATAAATAAGAAAAAAAATGTGGTCCTTTTTTTGAGATTTGGTCCATTTTTGGTCCGAAAAAAAAACTTGCAGTGGCAACCGTGCTTACGTAGCTCTTAAAGAAAAAATTTGTGCGAATCCGGAGAAATTTCCCGATATGAAAATTGTCGATCGAATAGTGTATATTCGAACGGAACACGCAGTGGTAGACGCTCTAGAAGACAAATCCAAAGAATTCAATGCATTTCTTACGGAGTTGGGTATCCACATGTACACTGCCCTATACTCACCGCAAAGTAATGCGGCTGAGCGCGTTAATCGATCATTGTTACCAGCGATTCGTTCGTATCTAAAGAAAGATCAAACGCAATGGGACGTGCATTTGTCCAGCATATCTTGTTCATTGAGATCCGCCCTGCATCAGTCTCTAGGATGCTCTCCTTATAGAGCACTGTTCGGGCTGGATATGATCACGCATGGATCCGACTATAAATTATTAAAAGTCTTGTCCCTTCTAGAAGAGCCAACTTTACCTCTCGACCGGACAGATAACTTGGCGTTGTTGAGGAAAGACATCCAAGATAACATACGCAAGGCGTCAAACAATATAATCTACGCTCCAAACCAGTCACATTTAAAGAAGGCCAAGAAGTTTATCGCCGTAACTTTGCTCTGAGTAAGTTTTCCGATAAAGACAATGCGAAATTAGGCCCACAATTTGTGAAATATAGGATTAAAATGAAGCTTGGGAATGCTTATTACCAGCTCGAGGATTTGCAGGGAAAAGAGATAGGCACTTATCATGCGAAAGATATTCGAAGCTAGTTCCCCTCTAATACACCTTCCTACCAGGGTCGTATTATGTGGTTTTGTGATGGTCACTGGCGAAAATGCCGGCGAAATTAACCAGTAGACTGGTATCACTTTGCCTTTGAAGAAAAACAAATTTTCTCGCATGCGATAACATATAAATAAATATTTTATACCATCTTCCACATTGTGATAGATCGCCTCTGTCACAATGGGCCAACTTCCGGCCTCTGAAAGCTATAAAAGGGCCCACGCGCCTACAGTTAGCCTCTTTTTCTGGACATTTTCTACCCTCAACGTGTAAGTGATTCACCGACGTGGTGAAATAGTAAGCACCTGATCACCCGCTGAAAGATTTGGAAATTGTTTCATTTGGAAAGTAGGTTGCTACATTTTTTACTAAAAAGTGAAGTGGTTTTGTTAAAAAAACAATTTTTGTTATTTAGACCGGTGTCCAAAATTAGGAGTTTGGCCCACGCTTAATAGCTGAACCCACGACTCCCGATTGCCATCCATCAACCGCACCTAGTGGCAATAGCCACTGTGCAGCTTTCCGTTTCTGATCCGGTGAAGAAAAAATCGACATCCACCTCCAACATTGGTTGCCAGCATCTGCATCGGCACAGCTGGAACATTGGCAATAGGGTGGGGGTGGACATAATTAATTGCGACTATTAAAATCAGCTTAAAGGCCAGAACATAAGTCCGCTTGGAGACCGACTCCAAGTCGGTCACGTCCGCATCCAAAGAGCCCCCTTCTCAGGAAAAGTTACAACGCTCCCCGAACGCGCATACCAGGCGCGCATCATAATCATCTAGTGATTTTAACCGCCCACCAACAAAGGACAAAAAATCCATAGTGCATAAATAAGCAATTGTGTGTAGTGTTAGGGCATGTGTTTGTGCAGACCAAACGCACAAGGGATATAAGCCCTAATAATTCCCTGTTAACCCAATTAATTAATTAGATAAAATTAAATTCTCTAATTTCTGAAAATCTGCGCGATTTAAATAACAATTTGTTGCTTTGCGATTTAATTTGTTAACATTTAAAAAAAAAAACCAAAAAAAAATAATTAACAAAGTTAAGCGGCTGTTTTAACGTAATTATAAAATTATATGAATTATATAAAGTTTGGAAAAAAAAAATTTTTAATTACCGCTAAAGTAGAAATTAAAAATTGTGAAATAATAAAATAAGTTTGGTTAGAAACCTGAAATAACTTACAGAAAAAAAAAGAAGACTACGTATAGCGATCGTGGTTGTGTTAGGGTGATCATGTAAAAAAATAGTAACATTTAAAAAGAAAAATTTTTCATTTAAATTTTTTGAACAGTCTAATGTCAGTTTAGCTTTGTCGAAAATCCATGACGTCAGAATTGTAGTTTAAAAAAAAAAACCACATAACTTGTCAGGTACAGTAATCATGTACCCAACTTAACAATAATTTCGCGAAAGAAAAACACCAACAACAATAGTATTTACAAGCTGTCCCGCACATTCATCGATGGAAGGCCTTTCAACGAAGAGTTGCACATACAAACATACTCATAAACGCATGTAAGTCATTTGTACCTTTTTTTTTATCATTCCTCATTTTCCGACCTTCTAAATTTTTTGTTGATAAGCGTAGTCAGATCGACATTAGTATGTACGTAAGTCGCAAGCACTAAACCTGCTTTCAATAATTACATACATAACTACTTACATATTTGTTGGTACCAATCTGCATACCGATGTCGACTTGATAACAGCTTATCCCAAGTTGTTCGTAAATGTAACAACAATTTGCCTATTGCACTTAAAACCGCGTTAAAAAAACCCTAAATTTCTTTGTTTACATTTTTTTTAAATGCGATCACACACAACTGCGGTTAGCTAAATTTTCTGAGTTCCTAGCATTAGAGGCACAGTCAGATTGCCTACAATAGATTCATAGTTACACATACATAATATGTACATATTCTTAACTATCAGATTGCTTAAAATAGTATCTGAATATTTTTGGTGCATCTTGGCCAAGTAACATATATTGTTAATGTTAATATTATTAAATTTTGTTTGAATTTGAATAAATCCATATATATGAATTGAGTTTATAACGTATAATCATGTGTTAAGTTTTTGAGTTTTCCTGGAGGCGTATGATGGCATAGAGGGGTAGGGAAGTTTACATTCTTTGGGGATCTTCATCAATGCTATTGTTAAGAAGATCCATGGTAGGGTTGGGTAAAGAAAGCGCTGGTCGAATATCATCTTAGACCCCGCTGATCAATCAGTACGATTGACATTAGGGTGTTCCTTTTTTCTGGGTAATTTTTAGTTTCCGCCGTGTTACTCAATATCATTTTCGCCTTTGCGTTTTGGTTTTTATTCTTCTATCAGGAATCCTATAAAATTAAGTTTAAGTGAATGCAGTTAAGGTATGGCAAAAACCCACCCCACACCGAAAGAGCTAAGGCACCAGAGGATTCCGCCTGCCGCGACCCTTTAACTGCCCATAGGTTAAGGATTCGTTCCTCCTGACGTCACCTAGGAACCACCTATGAATTCACCCACCTCTATAGTGGTAACATTACATTTCACATAAATTTATCTATATCGTTCATCTAACTGAGCTGTTAAATGTATATATTTACGCTTTCGTTAAGTTATATTGTTACATGAGTACCAGTAATATGGCACAGAATATCCAATTACAATCTTAGAAATTTTCACAGACTCACAACTAAAAAGTATAAAATAAAAAATAGAATAAAAAAATATTTTTAATTTAAAATGTTTTTAAAATGAACTAAAAACTGGAAAATAATTTCCCCTCTGCCTACATAGATTCTTCACCACGTAAAGCTTATCTGGAACATTTGTGAGTGGGAATTCTTATAGGTATTAAATAGCACTTGGAGTTTGAAATGTATAAAAACATTTGGTGCTTGCTATATCGTGAAAAGATGTTTTTTTTTTAGAAAAGCTCATATCGGTAATAAGATTGTTAGAAATTAATGCGAACCATCTTTAGCGTGCGCCAATGTTTTTATACATTTCAAACTCCAAGTACTATTCATTCATTTTAAAAACATTTTAAATTAAAAATATGTTTTAATTCTATTTTTTATTATGTGTGAGAATGCTTTCGATATCATATAGGTCTAACTAATTTTCAGGTCCCTACATTGAACCCTTTCACAGATATTCTGCTTGAAAAATTTAGTTTGTATTGGAGCTGCCACGCCCCCTTTTTATGTGTGAGAATGCTTTTGATATGATATAGGTCTATACCAATTTTCAGGTCCCTACCTTGAACCCTTTCACAGATATTCTGCTTGAAAAATTTAGTTTATATGGGAGGTGCCACGCCCCCTTTTCTGATAACCCCCTTTTTATGTGTGAGAATGCTTTTGATATCATATGGCGCTATACCAATTTACAGGTCCCAACTTGAACCCCTTTCACAGATATTCTGCTTGAAAAATTTAGTTTGTAGGGGAGGTGCCACACCCCCTTTTCTGATAACCCCCTTTTTATAGGTATGTGAGAATGCTTTGGATGTGATATAGGCAAGGTATGACACCGATTAAAATAACTTTCCGGTTTCAGTTTTGGTTTTGTAACACAATTCGGTTTCGGTTCCGGTTTGGTTTTTTTAAATTTATTTCGGTTTCGGTTACGGTTTGTTCCGGTTTGGTTTCCAAATGAAACCACGAACGCCAAGAAAATTTTACAAAACTTAAGTATGTAGCTGCAAAGTAGGTCTGAATTTTTATAACACTTTTCCAATATAATACCACTGTACGACAAAGTCCACTTTTTTCTGGATATTGGACTAAATCAAATTTTTTTAAGAGATTAAATTAAATTTCGAAGTTAGCCTCCAAATATTAGTTACGGGCTTTTGAGGTTTGAAGTTGGACCATTCCAAGATTTGGTTTTGTAATTGTTTTGTGAAAAAATTTAAAAAGGTTAAATGTGGGAGTGGCCTTGCTCCTCTTACTCCTTTTTATTTCAAAGTGTATTTTTTTAATTTCTTAAACAAAACAATTAGAAAACCAAAATTTCGAAGGGTCCAATTTCAAACTTCGAAAGCCCGTAACTTAGTTTTGGAGGCTAACTTCGAAAAACTTAAAAAAGTTGTCTTGGTCCAATACCCACCCGGCTGCTGTGCATTGTAATAAATATTATTAACGCTATGTATGGATGAAATTTCTGCAATATAATTTAAAAAGAATTATTACTTTTTCTAATAGAAAAATATTAGAATGGAAACTAAATGAAATGAATCGTAAAAATATATGATACGGGCCACTAAACACATTTTTCTCGGATCTCGTAAATTTTTTTCGATGCCATCATTCAGCTATATGTAGCTAAATTTCCTCTTTAGGAATTTGACACTGAGGTCAAAACGTATCTTTTACAACATTGCTCCACAATCTTCCATGAATGCTTTCCAGAGTACCTTTTGGTGAAAGAAAATATGTTCCCATAAAAAGAAAAAAAGCATAAAAAAAATTCAAAACCGATTGCAACTGGTTCCGGCTTTTGAAACGGTTTCGGTTTCGTTCTTTTTCAGATAAAAATACCGGTTACGGTTTCGGCTTTGAAAAATGAAACGTTTTTAATCGGTTACGGTTACGGTTTTGGTTTCGGTTTCAATCCTTCGATATAGGCCTATACCAATTTTCAGGTCCCTACCTTAAACCTTTCCACAGATATTCTGCTTGAAAAATTTAGTTTGTATGGGAGGTGCCACGCCCCATTTTCTGATAACCCCGTTTTTCATGTGTGAGAATGATTTTGATATCATATAGGTCTATACCAATTTTCAGGTCCCTACCTTGAACCCTTTCACAGATATTCTGCTTGAAAAATATAGTTTGTATGGGAGGTGCTACGCCCCCTTTTCTTATAACCCCCCTTTTAATGTGTGAGAATTCCTTTGATATCATATAGGTCTATACCAATTTTCAGGTCCCTACCTTGAACCCTTTCACAGATATTCTGCTTGAAAAATTTAGTTTGTATGGGAGGTGTCACGCCCCCTTTTCTGATAACCCCCTTTTTATGTGTGAGAATGCCCTTGCTATCATATAGGTCTATACCAATTTTCAGGTCCCTACCTTGAACCCTTTCACAAACATTCTGCTTGAAAAATTTAGTTTGTGGAGGTACCACGCCCCCTTTTCTGATAACCCCCTTTTTAAAATGTTTTTATTTGGTCGCTTTCGTCGTTCTTGTGCCCGGATTTTTGCATTCGATTTTGAACCAACTTCCTGTTGTGCTAGGGTCTTGAAATTTTCACCACAGTTCAGGTCGCGATGACAATGCAATATTATGGAAAAAATCCGATAGGTGGCGCGTGGGTCGCTATATTTTCAAAAATCACATTTATTATGGTCCGATTTGGCTGAAATTCGGAACATAAAATTCCGCTAGGTGGAGCTGAGATCGGGGTAATAAAAACTGATATTTAGCGTGTGTATTACTTAATCTATTTCCAAATGTTCAAAAAAAAATTGGACCCGCTAGGTGGCGCGTGAGTCGCGCTATTTAAGAAATGCTAAGGTCTGTTTTCGATGGCAGTGCCACTAAATCCCCAAACACAAATTACCCATCTTTTAAAAAATCCCCAAAATAAAAATCCCCAAATCCAAAATCCCCAAACATAAAATCCCCATGTTTTGAATATACAAGATTAGCATGAAAAAAAGTTATTTGGGGTCGAAACAAATTTGGATTTTTCTTGACTTCCGTCCCGAATAACTTTTTTCGGACAAATCGGGTCGATGGGAACTTTTGCAGTTTTGTTCCAGGCTCTGTGGGATTTTTTGTTTTACAAGGTAAACTAAATTTATTTTTATTTTTTTAATTATGCAGGGAGAAAAGGTGGCTCCAGAAAACCTTAAATTTTGACCTCTGACTCCGAATAACTTTTTTAGCACATACGGGAAGATTCCTGTTTGCCGGCGAACCAAAGCTCTCTACAAAAATGTTGCTCTGTGGGAATTATTGTTATTTCAAATGTTTATTTTGACGTTTTTTCTTGTTTTTTTTTATTCTTTGTAAACTGTTGTTATGAAAAATATAGGAAAATAGGGAAAAATACAAAGAAAAAACGTAGTGTCATACGGGCATAAGGAAATATCTCAAATTAAGTGGTTTGAGATGGGACTGAGTTACAGAATACAGCTATAAAACAAACAGCTTATTAATTAAAAAAAAAAATGTAAAACAAATTATATAAAATTTAAAAAAAATATTGAGCATTGATCGGGCATTGGACTCACGCCCTGCGTGGTAAACGAAACTCAATCGACTTAGCTAATGCTGCATATTAGTTTCATTGGCAAAATAGCCAACTCATTACCTGCAGACCCAATAGTTCAACACCCATTTCATGTGTGAAATAAAGTCAAATTAGGTTGAAAATCGCGGCGATTTGAAACCTAATTTGAATTTATTTCACACATATAATGGGGATTTCGTGTTGGGGACTTTGATTTTGGGGATTCCGAGTTTGGGGATTTTGATTTTGGAGATTTTGATTTGGGGATTTTGTTTTGGGGATTTTGATTTTGGGGATAATGTGGTACACCGGTTTCGATTAATTTGTTTTTCAACGAACTTCCCGTTGAGGTAGAATCTTGAAATTTTCATCGTCGTTTAGTTTTCTGGCCCCACGCAAAATAACAAAAAAATAATTCCGATAGGTGGCGCACGGGTAGAGATATTTGAAAAGTTTCATTTCCATAGATTTTGCTTTGGATTTTGAACTAACTTCCCATTGAGCTGGGGTTTTGAAATTTTCACCATCGTTCAGGTTTCGCTGACAATGCATTATACAAAAAAAATCCAAAATATTGCTTTAATTGCAAAAGTCCCATTTATCGGCCTATCTTCCTTATTGTTATCTGAATATTTCGTACACATGCTATAAAGGATGCTAGAATGCGCTTTCAGCGCCATAAACAGCATCGAAATTTCGAATATTTGAATTTCACTTATTCGAACATGCAATCTTCAACGTCATCTGCATACATTTAGGCACAGTCGCTGTTGCACAAAAGAAAGATAATGTGTTTTATAATGATTAAAAAAGAATAATTTTATTCATGTAACCATAGAAACACCGCGTAAAGCGTGTAAACGTAGAAAATTGCCGAATGCGTAAATGAACTGTCAAAATTTTTATGGAACGAAGTTTACACAAATTCGGTAAACTTCCGCGAGGAGTTTAGTGTGTAAACACCTTGAAAAATTATCCAATTCGATTACGCTGTTCGACATGCAGTTTTTGAAAGCAGTCAATGCACACTAGACAAAAATAGAAGAATATGCTAAAAAATGGGTCAAAAATTAAATTAATGGGAATTTCAAAATAAAAAGTATTGACATAAATTTATCTATATCGTTCATCTAACTGAGCTGTTAAATGCATATATTTACGCTTTCGTTAAGTTATATGGTTACATGAGTACCACTAATATGACACAGAATATCCAATTGCAATCTTAGAAATTTTCACAGATTCACAACTAAAAAGTGTAAAATAAAAAATAGAATAAAAAATATTTTTAATTTAAAATGTTTTTAAAATTAACTAAAAACTAGAAAATAATTTCCCAAAGTGAAAATTTCGTGAAAAGATGTTTTTTTTTTAGAAAAGCTCATATCGGTAATAAGATTGTTAGAAATTAATGCGAACCATCTTTAGCGTGCGCCAATGTTTTTATACATTCCTATAAGAATTCCCACTCACAAATGTTCCAGATAAGCTTTAGGTGGTGAAGAATCTATGTAGGCAGAGGGGAAATTATTTTCCAGTTTTTAGTTCATTTTAAAAACATTTTAAATTAAAAATATATTTTTATTCTATTTTTTATTTATGTGTGAGAATGCTTTTGATATGATATAGGTCTATACCAATTTTCAGGTCCCTACCCTGAACCCTTTTACAGATATTCTGCTTGAAAAATTTAGTTTGTATGGGAGGTGCCACGCCCCCGTTTCTGATAACCCAACTTTTTATGTGTGAGAATGCCCTTAATATTATAGGTCTATAGCAATTTTCAGGTCCCTACCTTGAACCCTTTCACAGATATTCTGCTTGAAAAATTTAGTTTGTATGGGAGGTGCCACGCCCCCTTTTTTGATAACCCCCTTTTTACGTGCGAGAATGCTTTTTATATGATATAGGTCTCTACCAATTCGCAGGTCCATACCTTGAACCCTTTCACAGATATTCTGCTTGAAATATTTAGTTTGTATGGGAGGTGCCACGGCCCCTTTTCTGATGACCCCCTTTTTTAGTTATAAACCTTCTCCACATTTCTTCGGTTCAGCCATTCTCCGTAAAGTTCATTACAACGCGAAAAACGGCTAAATTTTTATATATATAGATTGGGATTGTTGAACTTCTACGCCGCCCATAGCATTGAGAATTTCTGGCATTGAGTAGGTAACTTCCCTATGATATTATAAAATGGTTGATGGACAAAATGTGTTAAGTTGACTTACTTGTTAAGTGTACTAGTACTAGTACAAGGGTATATTAACTTTGTTCACATAACGGCTGTTTGTAACGGCACAAAATAATCGAGATAGATATAGAGTTCCATATATGAAAGTTCTTAGGATTAAAAGAGGAGTTGATTAAGGCATGTCCGTCCGTCTGTCCGTCCGTGTACACGATAAGTTGAGTAAAAATTGAGATATTTGCATGAAATTTTGTACACAGGTTACTTTCTGGCCAAGGTAGGTTGCTATTGAAAATGGGCGAAATCGGATGATAACCACGCCTCCTTTTTCGATATCGAAAATTTCGAATATCACACAAATTGACTTATCTCGGCAGCTGAAATGGCTAAAATGATATAATTTTATAGGTGAATCCCCTTGGTCATTCTCTTATGATTTTTCCATAAATTTTTTATAGTGGGCGTGGCACCGCCCACTTTTAAGGGAGGCGTTTTTGAAAATTTGACTGGTTGTAACTCTTAAAGAGATTACGATAGAACGATGGAATTTGGTCAAAAGCATACTAGTATTGTTGGGAGTATACCTGATGAAAGTGGATAAAATCGCCCTTCAACCACGCCCACTTTCGATATCGAAAATTTCGAAAATCACATAAATTGACATATCTCGGTAGCTGAAATGGCTAAAATGATATAATTTTATAGGTGAATCCCCCTGGTAATTCTCTTATGATTTTTCCATAAATTTTTTATAGGCGGCGTGGCACCGCCCACTTTTAAGGAAGGCATTTTTGAAAATTTGACTGGTCGTAACTTTTAAACTGATTACGATAGAACGATGGAATTTGGCAAAAAGCATACTAGTATCGTTGGGAGTATACCTGATGAAAATGGATAAAATCGCCCTCCAACCATGCCCACTTTCGATATCGAAAATTTCGAAAATCACATAAATTGACATAATTCGCTAACGGAAATGGGTAAAATTATATAATTTTATAGGTGAATCCCCATGGTCATTATATAATGATTTTTTGATAAATTTTCTAAAGTGGGCGTGGCCCCGCCCACTTTTAAGGGAGGCATTTTTATACCAAGCGTACTAGTATTATAATTTTGTCCACATAACTGTACTATGTACCGGCGCAAAATAATCAAGATCCATGTATGAAAGTTCTTAGGTTGAAAGGAGGAGTCTATTCAGGCATGTCCGTCCGTCCGTCCGTCTTTGTACACGATAACTTGAGTAAAAATTAAGATATTTGCATGAAATTTTATATACAGGTTACTTTTTGGCCCAGGTAGGTTGCTATTGAAAATGGGCGAAATCGGAAGATAACCACGCCCCCTTTTTCGAGATCGTAAATTTCGAAAATCATACAAATTAACATAACTTGAGTAAAAATTGAGGAATTTGCATGAAATTTGGTATACAGATTACTCGGATTATAACCACGTCCCTTTTGTCGGTATCGAAAATTTCGAAAATCACATAAACTGACATATATCGGTAGCTGAAATTGATAAAATGATATAATTTCATAGGTGAATCTTTCTTATCATTCTATTATGATTTTCTGTTAAATTTTAAAAAGTGGGCGTGGTACCGCCCACTTTCAAGGGAGGCATTGCTGAAAATTTGACTGGTCGTAACTTTTAAACAAATTATGGTAGAACGATGAAATTTGGCACAAATCATACTAGTACTGTTGGGAGTATACGTGATGAAATTGGATAAAATCCCCGTCCAACCACGGCTACTCTCGATATCGAAAATTTAGAAAATCACCTAAAAGACTGGTCGTAAGTTTTAAACTGATTACGGTAGAATCGTAAAATTCGGCACAAGGTATACTAGAGTTATAGGAAGTATACCTGTTGAAATTAAACGAAATCGCTTCCCAATCACGTCCACTTTCAATGTGGAAAATTTCGAAAATCACATAAATTGACATAATTCGGTAAGGTAAATAACTAAAATAGTATAATTATAGTATAATTTGGTAGTTAAATTTGTAAGGAATTGTCTACTATTAACGAGTCTTAAAAGATGAGTTAATTTTGTTAAGTGAGCCACCTATAATTTTTTCGACGGCCATGTATTTTATTGAAAGTGCGTAGTATGGCTCAGAACGATTAAACAAAAATACTTATACAATTTTTCAAAATTCGAATTATTTTGAAAGTTATATCTATCAACAGTTTTCGAAATTCCTCACTTTTTGATGATTTTCTCACGATTGGTCAAACCGATTTTGCTAATTTTTTAAATATATATAAAAGATGGTATCTTCTACAAAAGGACATTTCCAATTTTTGCAAAAAAATTTTTTTTGCAAACATTATTCGCAATTTTTAACTTCTCCATCGTGGCGAGATGGCGCTTTTGTATGATGTTGTTGGGCATTGCATTAGTAACTATTAGCAAAAAAAAATTTGTTTGGCACTTTAAGGGAGCGGAAGTTATTTACATCAAAAAGTAAGGAATTTCGAAAAGTGGTGATAGCTATAACTTTGAAAATAATTTGAATTTCGAAAAACTGGCCCAAACGTATTTTTTTCAATTTAAAACTTTGTCACAAATTGGGCGTAAGTATATTAGAAGTAAGAAATGCATTCAACTATAAGTAATATTTTGAGGGCACACGAACAATGTACATATATGTTATACCGTAGCATAAATAAATATTAATTTTATAAACTAACTAATAAATTTATTGAGTTCGTTTTTCCCAAATTATAATATATATAGAAAATATATAACTTATAGGTACTACTATTGTTTCCATACACTGTATTTCGAACCGGGGCGTGATCCATAGTATTTCTGGACAAAGCACGTTTTTGACACACCACCGGCTTACCGGTACCCGTTCTGAGCTAAAAAGAGATTTTGCGCCGAGCTTCTCTTCCTGTTAAGCTTACATTTTACACGACGGGCAACGCTTAATCTGCATCAAAAAATGTTAATAGGGGTGTCAAACGACGCGCCTTGACCCCAAACCACTGCCGAGAGACGACCCCGTTAGAAAAATTATTTTCCACACAATTTCGATGTTGCTTTTGTCGGAATTTGATAAGTGTGAAATTAGTCAATAAACCACCTAGAAGAAGTAAATGTTACCAACCATTAAAATTTAGTTTGCTGATTTTATTACAATATTTTGGTGCTATTGATCATATCCGACCGAAAACAAATCAAGTTTTCTCGAATTATCTTTTTTTGGCAACAACTTTAATTACCTGCTAATTTTTGAGACGTTTTCTGCTCTCATTTGGAATCAATATTAATAAATGAGGTATCTTTGTAAAGCTGGTTAGCTCTACATGGGGAAACCATGTATTAATAAGCGGAATGCTTTTGTTTAAGCGTATGTTATAAAAATTTATTTATTTAAATAAACCATTGTGAATGCACAAAAAAATCAATTTGTACTACAACGCTATTGTGACCGACTTCAGGTACTCTAAATTTCAAGTGTAGATGTCGCTGAACGCTGGGACTGGAATGGTGAAATGTAGATGTCGCGCCGGCGGTGTACTGAACCCTGTGCCTGCTACTGGCGAATACCAGTATTTTTATTTGATCATTCTTTTTGATCTCACAACAAGTGTAGCTGACTTTATTTGTAATTTGAAAATCATACCCGTGCGCGCCTTGCGCAAGAAAAAAAAAACAAATGGTTTGAAACCTTTTAGTTCAGTGCTGCGAATCTCTGTTATCTGGGGACGAACTTTACATGCTCTGTTGATAAGCTTTTGAAAGATATTCTTCTGTGATAAAGCCCTACACAAGATAATTCGTTTTGCGTGCCACACAGTGTGATTCTATTAATTGGCAATGGTTGTCTTGATTCCTTTTCAGAGTACTCCAAATGTAATCTTTTTTATACCCAGCTGTACTTGTACACAGGGTATTATAACTTTGTTAGGATAACGGTTGGTTGTACAGGTATAAAGGAATCGAGATAGATATAGACTTCCATATATCAATATGATCAGGATCGAAAAAAAATTTGATTGAGCCATGTCCGTCCGTCCGTCCGTCCGTCCGTCCGTCCGTCCGTCTGTCCGTTAACACGATAACTTGAGCAAATAATGAGATATCTTCACCAAATTTGGCATGCGTACTTATTTGGGTTCAGAATAGATTGCTATTGAAAATGGGTAAAATCGGACCATAACCACGCCCCTTTTTCGATATCGAAAATTTCGAAAAACGTATAAAATGGGTTAATTCAATATTAGAAGCAGCTACAATGATAAAATTTGCAATATGTATTGATTTAGATGTTCTAAGGCCGATTTTATAAAAATTTTTTAAAAGGGGGCGTGGTACCGCCCACGTATATTTGAAGAAATTTTAAAATTTTGACTCTTAATAACTTCAGAACAGTTTATGCTAGTATAACGAAATTTCGTAGAGGACATACTATTGTTGTGGTAAATTCAGCTATAGAAAATAAACGAAATCGCGTCGCGACCACGCCTACTTTTTCATAAAAGTTATATTGAAAGGAGGTGGAAATATTGAAAAGTCCATATCTAATTAACTGATTTCGCTATAATAATATAATTTGGTACATACATCAACTTTCGTATTCTTTTCAAAATTTTGGAAAGTGGGCGTGGCACCGCCCACTTATGAGTCAAGCAATTTTTAAATTCGACTGCTAACAACTTCAGAACGGTGTGAGATAGATTTACGAAACTAGGTACCAGGCATGTTATGTTTATGTAGAGTACTACCACAGAAAATAAGAAAAATCGGTGAACTATCACGCCCACTTTATGTGCACAGCTGGGTATGTAATGTTCGGTTTCACCCGAACTTAGACTTCCTTACTTGTTCATATAAAAATTGTGCTCCAATTAACATTGCGATGTCCTAGGACCAAGGTATGAAACCGATTAAAATAAAGTTCCGGTTTCGGTTACGGGTTTTTAACGTGTTTCGGTTTCGGTTCCGGTTTCGTTCTTCAACATTTATTTCGGTTTCGTTCCGGTTTCGGTTTCCAAACAAAAACACCAACACAAAAAAATTGTGCTACTACAAAACTCAATTATGTACCTGAATGGAAAATAAGTCTGAATTTTTATAACTTTACTCCGGTGGTCATGAAATAAGTATTACTCCCGCTATTTATGGAAAAAATTTCTTCAAAGTAAATTTAAAAAATTAACTCTACTGGAAACTCCCATATCTGGCAGCGCGCATTGGAGGTGAACGGCTGCCCTTAACCCACCCTACCATGGCTCTAAGATGTTGATAGAGCCCCGAATGACTGCCCACATTACTTACGGAGTCAGACCAATAAAGTTAGTTTAAGATTCCATTTTATACAAAATTTATTATAATTCAACTCATTATGCTTATATCTAAATTCATACGGATCTAATCTTATAGATACCAAGATACTTTAATATTAGTTAGTACTAAAATCCTAGCACAAATTCTCTTAGTGTAAACAGCGATCAGCTGATTGAAAGTGACCTACTTTTACAATTATATATTTTGCTTATATGGTCAACGACCTTGCCGCTCACGAAAAGTTGGAGCATTAAAAGCTGATTATAAGAAAAAAATAGAGAAGATCAATCTCTTCAACTCTCTTTTTGTTTTCCAAACCAGAGATCCCAAAACTCAGGCGTAATTAGGAAACTATAATTATGTAGAGAGAACAAAAAAAACTAGTACTAGTACACTGGGTATAAAAAGGAACACGGAGAAGATGCCCACCTACATAGGTATGTATGTATATATATTTGTATGCCAAATAACTCAGCTATTGCATCTACGTGCATACATAAAAAGCTAGTCATATACCCTGCAGTGAAACCACTAACTAGCCAGAAACATACTAAGTATTATACTAATCCCAAAGGGTAAAATCCATATTAGTAGGCAGCTACTCCTTTTTTTGTCTGGTTGGAATTGCCCCAGTTCGAGCGTAGTCTTGTACCTACTTCAAACTAACTATCTACTAATATTACAACAAAAAATATGAATCATCGATTTAGATAAGCTTGAAGCAGATAGCAAAATATTTTTTACATTTAGACTGGGGTTGTTCAATCTTTTTCGGACTAGTGCACTTGACTGCTAGGTAATCACCTGAGTAAGTAGGCAACTTCCCTATGTTATTATAAAATGGTTGATGGACAAAATGGGTTAAGTTGACTTACTTGTTATACCCAGTGTACTAGTACTAGTACAAGGGTATATTAACTTTGTTCACATAACGGCTGTTTGTAACGGCAAAAAATAATCGAGATAGATATAGAGTTCCATATATGAAAGTTCTTAGGATTAAAAGAGGAGTTGATTAAGGCATGTCCGTCCGTCTGTCTGTCCGTCCGTGTACACGATAACTTGAGTAAAAATTGAGATATTTCCATGAAATTTTGTACACAGGTTACTTTCTGGCCAAGCTAGGTTGCTATTGAAAATAGCGAAATCGGATGATAACCACGCCCCCTTTTTCGATATCGAAAATTTCGAAAATCACACAAATTGACTTATCTCGGTAGCTGAAATGGCTAAAATGATATAATTTTATAGGTGAATCTCCCTGGTCATTCTCTTATGATTTTTCCATAAATTTTTTATAGTGGGCGTGGCACCGCCCACTTTTAAGGGAGGCGCTTTTGAAAATTTGACTAGTCGTAACTCTTAAACAGATTACGACAGAACTATGGAATTTGGCACAAAGCATACTAGTATCATTGGGAGTATACCTGATGAAAGTGGATA
Source organism: Campiglossa producta (assembly GCA_964058755.1). Taxonomy (NCBI): domain Eukaryota; kingdom Metazoa; phylum Arthropoda; class Insecta; order Diptera; family Tephritidae; genus Campiglossa; species Campiglossa producta. The sequence continues at coordinate 82,468,734 of CAXKVI010000002.1, forward strand.
AAATCGCCCTTCAACCACGCCCACTTTCGATATCGAAAATTTCGAAAATCACACAAATTGACTTATCTCGGCAGCTGAAATGGCTAAAATGATATAATTTTATAGGTGAATCCCCCTGGTCATTCTCTTATGATTTTTTCATAAATTTTTTATAGTGGGCGTGGCACCGCCCACTTTTAAGGTAGGCGTTTTAGAAAATTTGACTGGTCGTAACTCTTAAACAGATTACGATAGAACGATGGAATTTGGCACAAAGCATACTAGTATCGTTGGGAGTATACCTGATGAAAGTGGATAAAATCGCCCTTCAACCACGCCCACTTTCGATATCGAAAATTTCGAAAATCACACAAATTGACTTATCTCGGCAGCTGAAATGGCTAAAATGATATAATTTTATAGGTGAAACCACCTGGTCATTATATAATGATTCTCTTATGATTTTTTCATAAATTTTTTATGGTGGGCGTGGCACCGCCCACTTTTAAGGGAGGCGTTTTTGAAAATTTGACTGGTCGTAACTCTTAAGCAGATTACGACAGAACGATGGAATTTGGCACAAAGCATACTAGTATCGTTGGGAGTATACTTGATGAAAGTGGATAAAATCGCCCTTCAACCACGCCTACTTTCAATATCGAAAATCACATAAATTGACATAATTCGCTAACGGAAATGGGTAAAATTATATAATTTTATAGGTGAATCCCCATGGTCATTATATAATGATTTTTTGATAAATTTTCTAAAGTGGGCGTGGCCCCGCCCACTTTTAAGGGAGGCATTTTTATACCAAGCGTACTAGTATTATAATTTTGTCCACATAACTGTACTATGTACCGGCGCAAAATAATCAAGATCCATGTATGAAAGTTCTTAGGTTGAAAGGAGGAGTCTATTCAGGCATGTCCGTCCGTCCGTCCGTCTTTGTACACGATAACTTGAGTAAAAATTAAGATATTTGCATGAAATTTTATATACAGGTTACATTTTGGCCCAGGTAGGTTGCTATGCGAAATCGGATGATAACCACGCCCCTTTTTCGAGATCGAAAATTTCGAAAATCATACAAATTAACATAAAGTAAAAATTGAGGAATTTGCATGAAATTTGGTATACAGATTACTAGGATTATAACCACGTCCCTTTTGGCGGTATCGAAAATTTCGAAAATCACATAAACTGACATATATCGGTAGCTGAAATTGATAAAATGATATAACTTCATAGGTGAATCTCTCTTATCATTCTACCCAGAGCCAACAATGCCTAATAAAATAGAACAAAAGTCATAAGATATCTCTATAGATTTTCTTCAAGAAGATGTGCTTCTTATTATTGTAGAGACCGTCTTTTTAATTTAATTAAGAAGATTTTCTTTTTAATATTTTAAATGAAAAATAAAATGATATCGCCCTCACCGAGAATCGAACTTAAAATTTTCGGAATGATAAACCCAGCTGTTAACCATCAGGCCATCGCTCACTTTTGATTGCCAGCTTCTAATTACCGATATGTGTAGAGTTGTTAATGTTTCAAAGGAAAATCTTATAAATATATTTAAGAAGATTTCTTTTTAACATTTCTAATTAGGAAAAAAAGAGAGAGAATCGAACTTACAATTTTTCGATTGCTAAACCCAGCTGCTAACCATCCGGCCATCGTATACTAATAATTGCCAGCGTCTTACTACACCTTTGTACTAAATGTATAGTTTTTTAATAAGAATTTCTTCTTAAAACCAAAAAGATTTCCCAACAGTTTTTTCTTCGTTTGCACCGTTGCGACTACCCCTTTGCCCAAAAGCTGATCATGAAGACAATCTTATTAATTTTATTAGGCATTTTTGGCTCTGTGTATTATGATTTTCTGTTAAATTTTAAAAAGTGGGCGTCGTACCGCCCACTTTCAAGGGAGGAATTTTTGAAAATTCGACTGGTCGTAACTTTTAAGCAAATTTTGGTAGAACGATGAAATTTGGCACAAATCATACTAGTACTGTTGGGAGTATACGTGATGAAATTGGATAAAATCCCCGTCCAACCACGGCTACTCTCGATATCGAAAATTTAGAAAATCACCTAAAAGACTGGTCGTAAGTTTTAAACTGATTACGGTAGAATCGTGAAATTCGGCACAAGGTATACTAGAGTTATAGAAAGTATACCTGTTGAAATTAAACGAAATCGCTTCCCAATCACGTCCACTTTCAATATGGAAAATTTCAAAAATCACATAAATTGACATAATTCGGTAAGGTAAATAACTAAAATGGTATAATTATAGTATAATTTGGTAGTTAAATTTGTAAGGAATTGTCTACTATTAACGAGTCCTAAAAGATGAGTTAATTTTGTTAAGTGAGCCACCTATAATTTTTTCGACGGCCATGTATTTTATTGAAAGTGGGTAGTATGGCTCAGAACGATTAAACAAAAATACGTATACAATTTTTCAAAATTCGAATTATTTTGAAAGTTATATCTATCAACTTTTCGAAATTCCTCACTTTTTGATGATTTTCTCACGATTGGTCAAACCGATTTTGCTAATTTTTTAAATATATATAAAAGATGGTATCTTCTACAAAAGGACATTTTTTGCATTTTGGGAAAAAAAATTTTTTTACAAACATTATTCGCAATTTTTAACTTCTCCATCGTGGCGAGATGGCGCTTTTGTATGATGTTGTTGGACATTGCATTAGTAACTATTAGCAAAAAAAAAATTTTTTGGCACTTTAAGGGAGCGGAAGTTATTTACATCAAAAAGTAAGGAATTTCGAAAAGTGGTGATAGCTATAACTTTGAAAATAATTTGAATTTCGAAAAACTGGCCCAAAAGTATTTTTTTCGATTTAAAACTTTGTCAAAAATTGGGAGTAAGTATATTAGAAGTAAGAAATGTATTCAGCTATAAGTAAGATTTTGAGGGCCACGAACAATGTACATATATGTTATACCGTAGCATAAATAAATATTAATTTTATAAACTAACTAATAAATTTATTGAGTTCGTTTTTCCCAAATTATAATATATATAGAAAATATGTAACTTATAGGTACTACTATTGTTTCCATACACTGGTTAATTAATGTTCGGCTTACCCGAACTTAGACTTCCTTACTTGTTATACCTTTCATGAACATGAAATGGTATTATAACTTTGGTCCGATGTTTGTAAATATGAGAAGAAGAAGAGATAGACCCATCAATAAGTATACCGAAATGATCAGGATGACGAGATGAGTTCATTTAGCCATGTCCGTCTGTCCGTCTGTCCGTCTGTCTGTTTGAACGCAAACTAGTCCCTCAATTTTTGAGATATCTGGCTGAAATTTTGTATGTGGCCACCATTTTGTAATATAGGAATCATTTGTCGGAACTGACAAGATCGGACCAGTATAACATATAGCCCCCATACAACCGATTGTTCAGATATAAGGTTTTTTGGTCAAAACTTCCGCAATTAAAAAGTTAGGAACGTAAAATTTTGCAACTCGAGTACTTTCTATTTATGTAGTGTATATAGTGAAAATCAACAAGATCGGGCAAATGTAACATATAGCCCCCATACAACCGATTGTTCAGATATAAGGTTTTTTCGCCAAAACTTCTGCAATTAAAAAGTTAGGAACGTAAAATTTTGCAACTCGAGTACTTTCTATTTATGTAGTGTATATAGTGAAAATCAACAAGATCGGGCAAATGTAACATATAGCCCCCATACAACCGATTGTTCAGATATAAGGTTTTTTGCCCAAAACTTCTGCAATTAAAAAGTTAGGAACGTAAAATTTTGCAACTCGAGTACTTTCTATTTATGTAGTGTATATAGTGAAAATCAACAAGATCGGGCAAATGTAACATATAGCCCCCATACAACCGATTGTTCAGATATAAGGTTTTTTGGCCAAAACTTCTGCAATTAAAAAGTTAGGAACGTAAAATTTTGCAACTCGAGTACTTTCTATTTATTTAGTGTATATAGTGAAAATCAACAAGATCGGCCAAATGTAACATATAGCCCCCATACAACCGATTGTTCAGATATAAGGTTTTTTGCCCAAAACTTCTGCAATTAAAAAGTTAGGGACGTAAAATTTTGCAACTCGAGTAGTTTCTATTTATGTAGTGTATATAGTGAAAATCAACAAGATCGGGAAAATGTAACATATAGCCCCCATACAACCGATTGTTCAGATATAAGGTTTTTTGGCCAAAACTTCTGCAATTAAAAAGTTAGGAACATAAAATTTTGCAACTTGAGTACTTTCAATTTATGTAGTGTGTAGAGGAAAATCAAGAAGATCGGGTAAATATAACATATATGTAGCCCCATACAACCGATTGTTCCGATATAAGGTTTTTTGGCCAATACTTCCGCATTTTAAAAGTTAGGAACGTAAAATATTGCACCTTCAGTACTTTCTACATATGTAATGTGTATAGTGTAAGTCAGTACAATTGAACACGTATAATATATAGCCTCCATACAATCGATTGTTCCGATAACTCGGATCCTGTTATTTTGTAAGTTTTTTTTAAATTATATCAAAGATGTGTAATGTGTATAGTAAATATAGTTAAATTGAAACAAGCTGTACTGGGGATCGAACAGTGAACATCGTGACGCTTATTCATGAAAGGTATATAGCCTTCGGCACAGCCGAAGACAGCTTTCCTTACTTGTTTTTATGTTGTGTTTGAATCCAACGCTGTCCCACGAAGCGACGAAGGCCTTCCTTGCTTGGTGAGTACGTAGCAGCTGGCGGTCTGGGTTATGAGTTGCCCTTATGGGTCCTTAGTAGGATAAATAATGCAAAATTTTGTCCAACCAAGTATACTAAATTAACTAGCGGCTATTTGTATGCTCCCAACTGTATGTGAGATAAGCGAAGGTCGCTTGAAAGGGATGAGCAATGCGCCCTCACAATGAGCTTTAGCAAAAAAAAAAATATATCTAAAAACGAAGAGTTTGCAAGAAAACCAAAAAAAAAAAACAATAATTAAGATAATGTCTTAAGTTTTGCTTAGCTCTTACTTTATGGGTTTAAGAGTGGGCGTATATTGACTGAAATGTTAAGCTTTAACATTTTTGTGGATATAGGTCACTTTTTGAAACTAATCCTATGTTAACATGTTTATGTATATAGGTATGTATGTAAATGCAAAACTAAAACTATTAATCCACGCGAGTCGCAAATATTTCAAAATTTAAATCTTTTAGGTTAATATGACCAAGGTAAGTATTAGGGTAAGCCTAAATCCATATTTACAGGAGGCTTAGGTGTATCTAGAGTTTTAAAAAAAAATTTCAATTGATCTTTCCTTTTTTTTGTTTTTTTGATTATGCCTGGGTCAGTATGTATATCTACATATGTATAGGCAGACATAAAAATGTACATTGGTAAAAGCTAATTAAGTTATTTTATGATCTTACATTTGACTTCTTTTTTTCAGGTTATGATATCTTTAGGGTAGAATTTTTTAAATTTGAGGATATGATCTTAATGATAGGGTGGAAAATCACCTTTTCCACTTGTTTATTTACTCTCTAACCTTTTTCATTAACATTGGAAAATTGGAAATTTAGAGAGATCGAAAAATAAAACAAGTAAGGAAGTCTAAGTTCGGGTGAAACCGAACATTACATACCCAGCTGTGCACATAAAGTGGGCGTGATAGTTCACCGATTTTTCTTATTTTCTGTGGTAGTACTCTACATAAACATAACATGCCTGGTACCTAGTTTCGTAAATCTATCTCACACCGTTCTGAAGTTGTTAGCAGTCGAATTTAAAAATTGCTTGACTCATAAGTGGGCGGTGCCACGCCCACTTCCCAAAATTTTGAAAAAAATTATGTAAAGAATACGAAAGTTGATGTATGTACCAAATTATATTATTATAGCGAAATCAGTTAATTAGATATGGACTTTTCAATATTTCCACCTCCTTTCAATATAACTTTTATGAAAAAGTAGGCGTGGTCGCGACGCGATTTCGTTTATTTTCTATAGCTGAATTTACCACAACAATAGTATGTCCTCTACGAAATTTCGTTATACTAGCATAAACTGTTCTGAAGTTATTAAGAGTCAAAATTTTAAAATTTCTTCAAATATACGTGGGCGGTACCACGCCCCCTTTTAAAAAATTTTTATAAAATCGGCCTTAGAACATCTAATTCAATACATATTGCAAATTTTATCATTGTAGCTGCTTCTAATATTGAATTAACCCATTTTATACGTTTTTCGAAATTTTCGATATCGAAAAAGGGGCGTGGTTATGGTCCGATTTTACCCATTTTCAATAGCAATCTATTCTGAACCCAAATAAGTACGCATGCCAAATTTGGTGAAGATATCTCATTATTTGCTCAAGTTATCGTGTTAACGGACAGACGGACGGACGGACGGACGGACGGGCGGACGGACGGACGGACGGACATGGCTCAATCAAATTTTTTTTCGATCCTGATCATATTGATATATGGAAGTCTATATCTATCTCGATTCCTTTATACCTGTACAACCAACCGTTATCCTAACAAAGTTATAATACCCTGTGTACAAGTACAGCTGGGTATAAAAATATAGGAAAAATTCCTTGAAGTTTATAATCCTTATGTTAGGTTTTGGTTACTGGAACCGGTACTGGTAAGGATGAGGCCTCGCGTGAGGTGGATATGGGGGTCAGATTCGGTCCCTATTTTCTGGCATACATAGGAGCTGGTTCTTTCATTAGGACATTGGCGCTGGCGATGATTACGACCGCAACAACACTTTTTCTGCGCGTTTTCCAGGCTGCGCCTGTAGGGAATTTTGGTAGATAGCCTAAGAGGAGGATTTCGCGTTAGCACTTTACAACACTTTTAATTAAAAATTTAGGGCACTTCTTACCGATTTTATTTAATTTGCTTGTAGGGAATGAGAGTTGCTAGATGCTAGTGGGAAGTGAGTGGCCATCTATTGATAGACGTAAATTAAATTGGATACACTCGCGACACGCTTTAACTTCAGAACTTGTAGTTATGTACTTGACTTCACTTCCACACTTACGATCTGCTCAGCACAAAGGTTCTTCAGGAAAAGAACGATCTCGGCTCCGGATATAAGCTCCGAGGCCCACATGCTACTCATTACTCATCGATTAACGATACATTTTATTTGTCAATAATCGTATGGAATGAAGGAATGAGGGAATGAATGACAGCTTGAAGGAAGTCGCGCTATAAGACCAGTGTGAGACAATGCAGGGTGTTAGAGAGAAAAAAAAATTTAAGAAGTGAAAAAAGTAAGAAAGGGGAAAATTAAAGTGAAAACTAGGTGCATCTGTTAGTGGATGCAAACGCCTGTATGTAGCCACGGTACATATAAAGCCCCCCCCCCCAGATAATTTCCTCAATAACGCATATTCATCTCCATGCGATGGCATTTGCTGACCGAACAGTGCATAGTATGGTGTACACCCTATTGATTGGTGAAAAGAACTTCTTAATGCTTCTGCAATGCTCGGCATGTGTTTGTCCCATAGCGCGTGGTCCTCCTTTAAATAGGCTCTGATTCCTGCGATGATGGATCGATTAACTCGCTCGCTTGCATTTGCTTGGGGGCTGTATAGGGCGGTATAAACGTGTTTGATGCCCCGTTCAGTAAGCAAATTGTTGAATTGTGACGATTTGAACTGTTTCCCATTGTCGCTTAGCACAATCTTAGGTGTTCCGAAAATGCTAAATACGGATTCCCTTAGAAAATCGCAAATACCTATGGCATTGAAATTTTTCACGGCTTTGAGTAAAGGAAACTTCGTGTAATGGTCTAGGACAATACAAATTCCAATGTTCCCTTTCTTTGAACGGGGATAAGGACCAAGGAAATCGACATAGAGTTTCTGAAATGGACATTGGACAGTGTACTGCGCAGACATAGGGGATCGAAGGGTAGCGTTGGATGGTTTGCTTTGTTGGCAGGTTTCGCAATTGTGAATATAATCCTTAATGTCGATCGTCATATTGGGCCAGTAGAAGTTGATCCGTAGCCGCTCCAAGGTCTTTGCGACTCCTCCTTTACATTTGTTAGGCTGGCAGTGGGCATTTCTTATCACGTCTTCGGCAATGGCTTTTGGGATCCACAGCTTCCAGTTATGCACCTCTCGCTCAGGGTTACCATTGGCATGTTCGGTTCTTTTATATACACGATCATCAACTATTTGTATGTCAGGCAAACGACTCTGATTCATTTCCACGTGATTTATTAACTTTTTATACGCTTCGGACGAAAACTCGGACGATTCTATATCAACTAACGGACGGAACTCTAACTCATTGACTTCTTCGAAGTTTTGGCGGGATAAGGCATCAGGAACCACATTTAAAGTGCCTTTTCGGTGTTCTATATTGAACCTAAAACCTTGAAGCTTCAATGACCACCTGGCTAAGCGGGTGGATAGGTCGCTTTGGCGCATCAGCCACTGAAGACTGGCATGGTCGGTCACAATTGTAAAATCTTGCCCTTCAACATAGGCCCGGAACTTCTTTAGACTGAGGATAGCTGCGAGCCACTCTAGCTCCGTAACGCTATAATTGCTTTGGGCAATTGGGACCTCGATACCGTCTTCATTCTTCTGCGCCAAAACCGCGCCAACTCCGAGTTTAGATGCATCACATTGAATGATGAACGGTTTTTCATAATTAGGACTAGCTAAGACAGGAGCGGAGCATAAAACGTGTTTCAAAGTATCAAAACTTTCTGAGCTTCGTCATTCCAAGTAAAATTCTTGTTTTTTTCAACAAGTTAGTCAACGGGGTGGTAATCGCCGCGAAGTTCTCTACGAACCGACGGTACCATCCAGCCATTCCAAGGAAATGCCGGAATTGTTTGACCGTAGTCGGTACTGGGTAATGTGACGGCAGAAATCTTTTCAGGGTCGGTTCGCAAAGTTCCGTTTCTCACAATATATCCAAGGTATTTTACCTCAGCGATGCAGAACTTGCTCTTTTCGACGTTGATGGTTAAACCAGCTTTTCTTAACTGATTAGATCTAGCGAAGTGATATATTTTGCCTTTGGTATTCTGCTCAATATACCATCAATATGGGGAAGCGGATAAGCGTCCTTAACGGTTACGCTATTTATTTTCCTCGACTATTAGGCGACTTTTCGATTACACCTAATTTAAGCATCTCGTCAATCTCCGCGTGAACTAACTTCTCTACCGCGGGAGATATGGGAAAGTACCGTTGCTTGATCGGACGGACATTGGACTGCAACTCTATCACGTACTCCATAAGAGACGATTTCCCAAACCTTCTTTATTATTTAACATACTTTAACTGGACTTGTTGCTCGTTAGTTAGGAAAAGGGCATTATCATCAGGCTCTACCTCGAGAGCAACCTCGGATATTATGTGTGGCGCTATTCGGAATTTACTCCAAAAATCGACTCCCAAAATAACTTTTTGTGACATCCTTGGAATAACGAAGAACTCAATCAATTGACACTTATCTTCAAATTTTACCTCCAGGTCTATGACACCGAAAACCACTTGCGTTTTACCATAAGCAGTACAAACAGCTGTTTTGTGGTCTCGCAACCTGTTTTGCTTTCGAATCTTATCGGCGAGTGAGGATCCGATGCACGAGACCTGGGCTCCCCTGTCTAGCAAACCCAAATATTCTACACCATCAATCAATATCTTAGCATAAGGCCTTAGGTCAGATGACTTTTTGCTCAACAAACAAACAAATGTTTTAAGGGACTTTCGTTTTTCCTTAAACCTCGCCAAAATTCTTTAATACGGACGGACGAACGGCTCAAACATGGGGATACGGCGTTAACTTCTAAAAAGATTCGGTTTCAAGTTTCATTGTAATTTCTCAGACGGACATCGTACGGAACTATCGTGTGGATAACGGAACTAGTCTTAGCAATCTTATTAGGGTTTTCTGGATGCAAAATCAAGGGTTTTATGGTTTCAGGTTTGGGTCTTGGCGAGGATTCAACTTGGAAACCTCGCTCGTTTTCAAGTTTCCCGAACACGTCTCGCATTTTGGCCTATACACATTGGCCTTGCCACAGCCGTAACAAAGCACGGTTCGATTCTCCAAGCAAACCATGTATCGATGGCCTTCGGATCTGCAGTTCCAGCATACCAGCTTCGATGCTTGGAACGAGCGCTTAGTCAACTCGTCCACTTCGCACTCCACGTCCTCCGCTGTATCCTCCTCGTATTGGACCTCGTTGGCATACCGACGCTGAATTGGTCGTGAATTTCCAGTTGTTAGTGCGTTATTCGACTTGTTGATCTCGTTCGCGAGGCTCTCGCCCTTCAAGCAAAGCCTACGCAGCTCGGCGAGCGAGTTAAATTATGTTGTAAAATCTCTATGAGCTCCGCCTCACTTAAATGAACTTGTAAAGGTTCGGCCAACTTGAGAACCGAGTTCCTGAACTCGTCAAAGCTCTCGTTCATACCCTGCTTTCTGCTCCTAATCTGCTGCTTTAACTCAAAATCGCTTTTGTGTTGTTGAAAATTAGTCCTGAGGGCTTGACATAGGGAAGTCCAAGTGACGCGTTCCACTGACCGTCGATATCTCCAGTACCAATCTTTCGCATCGTGCGTGAACAGGCTTTGTACGTGTTCGCAAAGCAAATTATAATTACCGCCGAGTATATCGATGACCTGGCATTCGATACGATAAATAAAACTGTCGACCGATAAACGTGGAGATCCGTCGAAAGTAACTCCCCAGTTCGAAATGAGTTGGGCTACCCGACCAGAATTCGGAACACTCGACATATCGCTAAATCGAAACTGATCAATCGCACCATGGAAAGTTTGGTTGGAGTTATTGGGCAAATGAGGTATGTCCCTAGGCCAGAATCCCGTCGAATTGTTGTTCGGTAGACCTACTGCGACATGGTTAGTCGCTGGGCTATGATTACCCACTGGGGGAGCTGCTGGTGCACTTGGATTTTCCCTATTCAAGTTTAGTCTAGCTAAGACATTGGCAAGGGTACTTTCAAGCCTCTGGTCAATCAGGTGGGCTACTCTGCTCTCAAGGTCATCTACCAACGTAGCTTGTCTAGCTGCTATCACGGCCGATACTATTTTCCTAACTCGACCTTCTTCATCCCGATTACCGGCGTCTTGTTCTGAGGTGGGCAAACTCGTGGCACCTTCGCCCCGCTGTTCTTGCCGGTTTCTCTGAAGCTCTGGATTTTTGGTAGAACGCGTACCATAGGGGTGATGTCTAAAATCAGTAGTATTGCACTTGGCTCGACATTGAGGACAAGAAGAGTTCTTTTTCAGCCAGTTCAATAGGCATGCACGGTGGAAAGGATGTGAGCAAGCCGTTGTTAAAATTGCATCGTCTTCTTCAAGGGTTTCCTGGCAGATCGCACAGTCATTGTTCCGTGCCGGACCCTGATTAAACGCCATTATAGGAACAATCAAAACTAAACCAAAGGAAGCTAACCTTGTACGTGGAAGAAGAAGACAGCCCAAGGATGTAGCACTGAAACTTGCTCGGAGGCCAACTACCTAAACACTCGCAGAAAAAAAATTCATACAAAAATTATTGTCGGTTTAAACCCAAATATGTTAACCGGAACAAAAATCCAGGTTGATAACTTCTAAGAACTTAAATTGCCAGAAAACTAGTTCCCGATGGGACTAAAGTTTACTGGTCTAATGTCGACTGTAAAACCAAATGGTCAAAGCAAGTAGTTTTTGTAAAGAAAAAGTATAGACAAAAAATCTCTACTAAGCAAAAGGACAAAGTTTAAGAAAAAATATAAACTAAAGCCAAGAAGTAGTTTTGGAAATGTATGTGCATAATATATATTTAAATGGGTGGTATCTATGCACTTGCAGTCATAGTGGATATATGTGTTTGTGTGAAAAAAAGAACTATATGTAGATAGATATAACAATACTATTTTAGGGTACTTTTGGTATTTATAAACTCGCAAAAAAAAATTTATTGATCAAAATCGGCAAAAAAAAACCCTGCTATCAAAGCTCGAAGCAGAAAAAATCAAAATATTAAAGTAGCAGCAAGAAATATGCAAAAAGAATTGATCTGACTTCCGTGATGTGTGGCAGTCAGTTTGGCAGGGGCATTCCAGGTCAAATAGTCGTGGGCTTTCGAAACTTCCGGCTCAAAAAAAAATAAAAATCATAGGGAGAAAAGTTCTCAGAAAAAGGCTAAAAATCAAGATTTGCATTTGCAAGAGACTCTAAAATTGTAGACAAAAAAACGCTATCGGATGGCTAGCTGGCATAAAGTCAAACTAAAACCATGGTTCCAGATAGATGCTTTATCCGTACAACACAAAATCTGAAAATTATAAGTATTTTAGTTAATCATCGAATATGTACCTCAGCGTCAGCGGTCAGATCCCTGGACATGAAGCCTTTAGGATTCTGCAATTCCAGCGTCAGCACTGGCACACTATCATCAACCAAATAAATATACAAAAACTAACAATCAACCGAGTTGGTCAAAACCACAACATTTAGTTTTAAGTTTTGCGATTCCAACTCTATTGACCTTGAAACATGTAAGCAAAAATTAAAGATATATTTAATAGAAAACGGAAGGACAAAAAATATTCCAAGAGGGAATTAAATTAAGAGACCACAGAAAGTAGGAATACTAACGAGTGCTCCTCGCTAGGTGGTTGTCAGGTCCCTGCTCGGGCGCCATTTCTGTTACAAGCCCCTTTAGCCTCTGCACTCAAGATGAGGTTGCAATGCTTGTTTGGTACGAGGGGTGTGTGCACTGGCATTACTCCGGGAGCTTCAGCCTGGGGAGGGTTCTAAGTACTCATGCCAAACCAAACCATCATCTATCAGCTTAAGGAGCCTAACGAGAACAATACTTTGCACACGTAAGAAACTTACCTGAAACCCCTAACTTACCCCTGGAAAACCCCATATCTAGCAGCGCGCATAGGAGGTGAACGGCTGCCCTTAACCCACCCTACCATGGCTCTAAGATGTTGATAGAGCCCCGAATGACTGCCCACATTACTTACGGAGTCAGACCAATAAAGTTAGTTTAAGATTCCATTTTATACAAAATTTATTATAATTCAACTCATTATGCTTATATCTAAACTCATACGCATCTAATCTTATAGATACCAAGATACTTTAATATTAGTTACTCCTAAAATCCTAGCACAAATTCTCTTAGTGTAAACAGCGATCAGCTGATTGAAAGTGACCTACTTTTACAATTATATATTTTGCTTATATGGTCAACGACCTTGCCGCTCACGAAAAGTTGGAGCATTAATAGCTGATTATAAGGAAAAAATAGAGAAGATCAATCTCTTCAACTCTCTTTTTGTTTTCCAAACCAGATATCCCAAAACTCAGGCGCAATTAGGAAACTATAATTATGTAGAGAGAACAAAAACACGTAGAAGATGCCCACCTACATAGGTATGTATGCATGTATATTTGTATGCAAAATAACTCAGCTATTGCATCTACGTGCATACATAAAAAGCTAGTCATATACCCTGCAGTGAAACCACTAACTAGCCAGAAACATACTAAGTATTATACTAGTCCCAAAGGGTAAAATCGATATTAGTAGGCAGCTACCTTTTTTTTTGTCTGGTTGGAATTGTCCCAGTTCGAGCGTAGTCTTGTACTAACTTCAAACTAACTAACTATCTACTAATATTACAACAAAAAATATGAATCATCGATTTAGATAAGCTTGAATCTTTTTCGGACTAGTGCACTTGACTGCTAGGTAATCACCTGAGTAAGTAGGCAACTTCCCTATGATATTATAAAATGGTTGATGGACAAAATGTGTTAAGTTGACTTACTTTTTTTTATGTTGTGTTTGAATCCAACGCTGTCCCTCGAAGCGACGAAGGCCTTCCTTGCTTGGTGAGTACGTAGCAGCTGGCGGTCTGGGTTATGAGTTGCCCTTATGGGTCCTTAGTAGGATAAATAATGCAAAATTTTGTCCAACCAAGTATACTAAATTAACTAGCGGCTTGTATGCTCCTAACCATTGTGTATCAATACCAAGTGTAAACTCTTCTGCATAGACGTCAAAATTTCAAAATGAGTTTAACACCTGTTTCAGATTGTGGTTAATAACAAGTGTGATATCATAGACATAGTCGTGAAAACTTCAAAGTGAGTTTAGTCACCTTTGAGTCCTTTTTTGTCTCACTTCTTTCCATCTTACCATCTCTTTCTACCGTTAGGTAAAAGATAGGAGACCGCCATGTTGATGTGTGCAGGATGTTAAACAACGCCATTGCTTTTCTGTTATTCAGTGCTGGCGACATTTTAATATGTGCAGGATGCAAACAAACCGACATTTTAATGTGTGTTGTCAAAAGAAGAGTTTACACTTGATATTGAAACACAATGCTCCTAACTGTATGTGAGATAAGCGAAGGTCGCTTGAAAGGGATGAGCAATGCGCCCTCACAATGAGCTTTAGCAAACAAAAAATATATCTTAAAACGGAGAGTTTGCAAGAAAACCAAAAAAAAAACAATAATTAAGAGAATGTCTTAAGTTTTGCTTAGCTCCTACTTTATGGGTTTAAGAGTATTTTCTGGCCTACATAGGAGCTGGTTCTTTCATTAGGACATTGGCGCTGGTGATGATTACGACCGCAACAACACTTTTTCTGCGCGTTTTCCAGGCTGCGATTGTAGGGAATTTTGGAAGATAGCCTAAGAGGAGGATTTCGCGTTAGCACTTTACAACACTTTTAATTAAAAATTTAGGGCACTTCTTACCGATTTTATTTAATTTGCTTGTAGGGAATGATAGTTGCTAGATGCAAGTGGGAAGTGAGTGGCCGTCTATTGATAGACGTAAATTAAATTGGATACACTCGCGACACGCTTTAACTTCCGAACTTGTAACTATACGAACTTGTAATTATGTACTTGACTTCACTTCCATACTTACGATCTGCTCAGCACAATGGTTCTTCAGGAAAAGAACGATCTCGGCTGCGGATATAAGCTCCGAGGCCCACATGCTACTCATTACTCATCGATTAACGGTACATTTTATGTGTCAATAATCGTTTGGAATGAAGGAATGAGGGAATGAATGACAGCTTGAAGGAAGTCGCGCTATAAGACCAGTGTGAGAAAAAAAAATTTAAGAAGTGAAAAAAAGTAAGAAAGGGGAAAATTAAAGTGAAAACTAGGTGCATCTGTTAGTGGATGCAAACGCCTGTATGTAGCCACGGTACAGGCTTCATTCGCTTATAGTTCAATTATTTCGGAATTTTTATATTGAGGTCAAAAAGTGTCTTGCTAACCATCTTCCATGAAAATTATTCAGGGTAGCCTCTTTTAAAATAAAATATGTGTCCACAAAAAAATTCAAAACCGTTTGGACCCGGTTCCTGCTTTTGAAACGGTTTCGGTTTCGTTCTTTTTCAGAAAAAAATAACGGTTACGGTTTCGTTTTCGGTTTTGAAAAATGAATCAGTTTTAATCGGTTACGGTTATGGTTTCTGTTTCGGTTACAGTCCTTGCCTAGGACTGGACCACCTACTCCAACCTTCGTTTTGTTTCTGCTACTTCATAGAGTACTCCAATGTTGAAACTCGTTGGAGTATCTACTATCAGAGTACCTTGCAAATTACTCCAATGCTATTACTCCTTGGTATATATACTGTCAGAGTAAAATACAGTGTTCTACCTTTGAGTTCAAGCAAAACTCACATGGGCTCTCTTAATAGGATCTGAAAGAGAATTTTAATTGTGTGATTTTCCTTTAAATACAAAAATTGTTTGCTTATTATTTCATACTCACTGTTTACGCGGCAAAAGCTATGATTATTTCGTTCATTTCATTTCTTCTGCATTACATACCAATGTTATTCGCAGATAGTTTATGGAATTTTCGGAATACATAGTTTATAGTCGCTTCAACAAATCGTGGTTTAAGCGCTGCGCTAGCCTTCTATGCATACGATTAGAAGGGGGTCTATGCCCCTAATGACAACGATGCATATAAAACTATTTGGAAGGGATCTACGACCCTAAATAAATACTAAGGGCCGCTTGCATAACAGCCGATAACGACTAATCGGCCGGTTACCGGAGTTTAATTGACGTATTTTGTTCGGTTAGCTGTCAAACTAATCACCGATTAGTGGTTATCGGCTTTTATGCAAGCGGCCCTAAGTGTAAAATAATAGAAAATGTGGGTAAAGTGAGTGGCATTCAGCTTTAGCTGCTAAATGCCTCAGAGCCTAGTGCTGAGTATCATTCAGCTTTTCTTGCGAACTGTCTCGTTAGGCCTAGCGCTCATCCTCATTAAATAACAACAATAAAGTTAAATAAAAGGATTTTACAGTCCACTAAAATAAATAAAAATTTTAAATTATTTGAAAATAAAACAAAGTCTTTGGTTGAGGTCGGATTCGAACCGGCACACCCAGCCAACTCCCTCAACCACATAATACAATAATAACAATAATATAAAAAACTGCTCACCGCCCAGCAATTAACTCCAGCTTAGACATGACCCTTCGAGCCGGATCAAACCAGCACCTATGGCTCTTTACTAGACGACGCCCGTCTAGGGCGGGGAGTATGTTCTCGCGGCATAAGCTATGATTATTTCGTTCATTTCATATCTGCTGCATCACAAACCAATGTTATTCGCAGATAGTTTATGGAATTTTCAGAATACATACATAGTTTATAGCCGCTTCAACAAATCGTGGTTTTAGCACTGCGCTATCCTCCTATGCATACGATTAGAAGGGGATCTACGCCCCTAATGACAACGATGCATATGGAACTATCTGGAAGGGATCTACGCCCCTAAATAAATACTAAGTGTAAAATTAGATAACTTGTTGAGCTCTAGGCCACCCAAATATGTGTCTAATATTAAATTAAAACAAAAAAATTTAAAGGCCGAAAGATCATTAAGAATATAACCAAGTGTAAAATAATAGAAAATGTGGGTAAAGTGAGTGGCAATCAGCTTTAGCGGCTAACTGGCCTAGCGCTGAGTATCATTCAGCTTTTGCTGCTAACTATTCGTTAGGCCCAGCGCTCACCCTCATTAAATAACAACAATAAAGTTAAATAAAAGGATTTTACAGTCCACTAACCTAAAGGCTGGCCCACAATGAGATAACGCCGCGTAAAAACGCTGCGTTTTGCTGCCCGGCTATGTCATCTCTCACAACAACAAAAAACTGGGCGACATTTTTTGACATTTTTATTTTTCTTTGTTTCGACATTTTTTCAGGGTGACCAGATTAAAGAAAAGAAAAAGAACCAGACGAAGGTAATAAAACTCCGTAAATATGCCTTGGTGGAGCTTGGGAACAACCCGGGTAGAAAATATAGGCAAATCTTTTCTTAATCTAGGCGCTGGCTAGATTTTCCTACAATAGACAATTCTACCTTGGGCCTGCTAGGGCTCTGGAATGGAAAGCGTATGTTTTTAAATTTACGGGCTATTTATGGATTATTCTGTAAGGGACTGCCTAGTTTTGCATATCTTGCACCTGCTCAGTTTTTCCAATCCAGGGCCTAAATACTTTGTCTATATTGGGGTGGCCTAGTTTTTCCAATCCAGCGACAGGATAGTTTTTACACGATTATAAAATTTAATTAAAGTTGTTCATTTGCCGAACAAATGTCATGCGTTGTGACAGCTGAATGGATAGAGATGATGCACAGAGCCAAAAAGTTCACCTATAATCAAAGAGATCGACGGGGAGAGCGAGTGGGGACAAATTTGAAGAAATTTGTGTTAGGAAATCTTCTAGATTTTAGCTTGAATTTCTTCTGAAATTTATTGAAAAGGAAATCGGCTAAAAAGAAGGAGTTAGCGTCTTATTTATGAATTTTTTATGTACTTTTGTCAAAAACGTTATTAGAAGAAATCTGCTTGTTTTTATGAGAAAATTTGTATAAAGTAAATTAATGAGAACATCCTCTTATTTTCATATTGAATTTATTGAAAAAGAAAACTATATATTTTTAAAAGATCCCTTATTAATTCAAATTCAGATATACCTTCTTCAAATGTGTAATTCGACGCTACCAAGAACAAGTACACGATAGCATCATGGTAGAGATGTCCGTTCAACAGTTAATAATTCTTAGTTCGATTCGCGGTGAAGGCAATAAGGCAAGTGGACATGTGGTGAGGCAAAAAGAACAAAGGTGCAATTAGACGTTGGCAAGTTAAGTATACGATGGCATGGTAGTGTAGATTAGACTAGACTAGACATCTGGGTTGAGCGTTCATTTTTTTTTTTTTAATTTGAAATATTAAAAAGAAAATCTTCTTAATATTATGTGATTATCTGCTCAGTTTCATTAAAAAGAGACGCCCAGTCATAATAAGACGGGCATCTTATTGGAAAAATATCATAGAGAAATCCTTCTGATTTAGAGGGCATTTTATGTGACTTTTTGCTCTGTGTGACTGTAATGTGGAGGTGCCTGGGTTCAATGCTGGCTCAGGGACAATGGATTTTTTAAATTGATTATTAAATGTATGTGAAATTTAATTCAAGTTGTTCATTTGCAGAAAATATTTCAATGATTGGAATAGCCCAATGGCCAGAGAAGGCAACTGTGATGTAAAGGTGCCCGGGTTCAATGCTGACTGAAAGGCAATGAATTATTTTATTTCTTAGCTGGCATTGCCTTGGAAAAACTAGGCACGGCCTAGATTTGCATTACCCGACAGGCCCTTTATTAAAAAGCATTAACAAACAGGTAAGGGCCTGTGTAAATTTTCCTTGGCAGTCCCATGATTATAAAAGGGAAAAACTAGTCAGGCCCTAGGCTAAATTTAACAGATTTTCTACCCGGGAATCTTGCAATACTTTATTTTAATACAGGGCTTGCAAAATATATGTACATGCAGTCTAAATATAAATAAAATGAATGTGTTTGTTATACCCAGTGTACTAGTACTAGTACAAGGGTATATTAACTTTGTTCACATAACGGCTGTTTGTAACGGCACAAAATAATCCAGATAGATTTAGAGTTCCATATATGAAAGTTCTTAGGATTAAAAGAGGAGTTGATTAAGTCATGTACGTCCGTCTGTCCGTCCGTGTACACGATAACTTGAGTAAAAATTGAGATATTTGCATGCAATTTTGTACACAGGTTACTTTCTGGCCAAGGTAGGTTGCTATTGAAAATGGGCGAAATCGGATGATAACCACGCCCCCTTTTTCGATATCGAAAATTTCGAAAATCACACAAATTGACTTATCTCGGCAGCTGAAATGGCTAAAATGATATAATTTTATAGGTGAATCCCCTGGTCATTCTCTTATGATTTTTTCATAAATTTTTTATAGTGGGCGTGGCACCGCCCACTTTTAAGGGAGGCGTTTTTGAAAATTTGACTTGTCGTAACTCTTAAACAGATTACGCCAGAACGATGGAATTTGGCAAAAAGCATACTAGTATCGTTGGGAGTATACCTGATGAAAGTGGATAAAATCGCCATTCAACCACGCCCACTTTCGGTATCGAAAATTTCGAAAATCACACAAATTGACTTATCTCGGCAGCTGAAATGGCTAAAATGATATAATTTTATAGGTGAATCCCCCTGGTCATTCTCTTATGATTTTTTCATAAATTTTGTATAGTGGGCGTGGCACCGCCCACTTTTAAACTGATTACGATAGAACGATGGAATTTGGCAAAAAGCATACTAGTATCGTTGGGAGTATATCTGATGAAAATGGATAAAATCGCCCTCCACCATGTTCACTTTCGATATCGAAAATTTCGAAAATCACATAAATTGACATAATTCGCTAACGGAAATGGGTAAAATTATATAATTTTATAGGTGAATCCCCATGGTCATTATATAATGATTTTTTGATAAATTTTATAAAGTGGGCGTGACCCCGCCCACTTTTAAGGGAGGCATTTTTATACCAAGCATACTAGTACAGGGGTATTATAATTTTGTCTACATAACTGTACTATGTACCGGCGCAAAATAATCAAGATCCATGTATGAAAGTTCTTAGGTTGAAAAGAGGAGTCTATTCAGGCATGTCCGTCCGCCCGTCCGTCTTTGTACACGATAACTTGAGTAAAAATTTCGAAAATCATACAAATTAACATAACTTGAGTAAAAATTGAGGAATTTGCATAAAATTTGGTATACAGATTACTCGGATTATAACCACGTCCCTTTTGTCGGTATCGAAAATTTCGAAAATCACATAAACTGACATACCTATATCGGTAGCTGAAATAGGTAAAATGATATAATTTCATAGGTGAATCTCTCTTATCATTCTATTACGTTTTTGTTAAATTTTAAAAAGTGGGCGTGGTACCGCCCACTTTCAAGGGAGGCATTTTTGAAAATTCGACTGGTCGTAACTTTTAAGCAAATTATGGTAGAACGATGAAATTTGGCACAAATCATACTAGTACTGTTGGGAGTATACGTGATGAAATTGGATAAAATCCCCGTCCAACCACGGCTACTCTCGATATCGAAAATTTAGAAAATCACCTAAAAGACTGGTCGTAAGTTTTAAACTGATTACGGTAGAATCGTGAAATTCGGCACAAGGTATACTAGAGTTATAGGAAGTATACCTGTTGAAATTAAACGAAATCGCTTCCCAATAACGTCCACTTTCAATATGGAAAATTTCGAAAATCACATAAATTGACATCATTCGGTAAGGTAAATAACTAAAATAGTATAATTATAGTATAATTTGGTAATTAAATTTGTAAGGAATTGTCTACTATTAACGAGTCTTAAAAGATTAGTTAATTTTGTTAAGTGAGAGCCACCTATAATTCTTTCGACGGCCATGTATTTTATTGAAAGTGGGTAGTATGGCTCAGAACGATTAAACAAAAATACGTATACAATTTTTCAAAATTCGAATTATTTTGAAAGTTATATCTATCAACTTTTCGAAATTCCTCAATTTTTGATGATTTTCTCACGATTGATCAAACCGATTTTGCTAATTTTTTAAATATATATAAAAGATGGTATCTTCTACAAAAGGACATTTCCAATTATTCGCAATTTTTAACTTCTCCATCGTGGCGAGATGGCGCTTTTGTATGATGTTGTTGGGCATTGCATTAGTAACTATTAGCAAAAAAATTTTTTTTTGGCACTTTAAGGGAGCGGTAGTTATTTACATCAAAAAGTAAGGAATTTCGAAAAGTGGTGATAGCTATAACTTTGAAAATAATTTGAATTTCGAAAAACTGGCCCAAACGTATTTTTTTCAATTTAAAACTTTGTCACAAATTGGGCGTAAGTATATTAGAAGTAAGAAATGCATTCAAC
Organism: Campiglossa producta; assembly: GCA_964058755.1. NCBI lineage: Eukaryota > Metazoa > Arthropoda > Insecta > Diptera > Tephritidae > Campiglossa > Campiglossa producta. The sequence continues at coordinate 82,490,093 of CAXKVI010000002.1, forward strand.
TATAAGTAATATTTTGAGGGCACACGATCAATGTACATATATGTTATACCGTAGCATAAATAAATATTAATTTTATAAACTAACTAATAAATTTATTGAGTTCGTTTTTCCCAAATTATAATATATATAGAAAATATATAACTTATAGGTACTACTATTGTTTCCATACACTGGGTATTTAATGTTCGGCTTACCCGAACTTAGACTGCCTTACTTGTTTCTATATATATTATAACTTGGGAAAAACGAACTCAATAAATTTATTAGTTAGTTTATAAAATTAATATTTATTTATGCTACGGTATAACATATATGTACATTGTTCGTGTGCCCTCAAAATATTACTTATAGTTGAATGCATTTCTTACTTCTAATATACTTACGCCCAATTTGTGACAAAGTTTTATATGTTTGGGCCAGTTTTTCGAAATTCAAATTATTTTCAAAGTTATAGCTATCACCACTTTTCGAAATTCCTTACTTTTGATGTAAATAACTTCCGCTCCCTTAAAGTACCAAACAAATTTTTTTTTGCTAATAGTTACTAATGCAATGCCCAACAACATCATACAAAAGCGCCATCTCGCCACGATGGAGAAGTTAAAAATTGCGAATAATGTTTGTAAAAAAAATTTTTTTGCAAAAATTGGAAATGTCCTTTTGTAGAAGATACCATCTTTTATATATATTTAAAAAATTAGCAAAACTGTTGATAGATATAACTTTCAAAATAATTCGAATTTTGAAAAATTGTATACGTATTTTTGTTTAATCGTACGGAGCCATACTACCCACTTTCAATAAAATACATGGCCGTCGAAAAAATTATAGGTGGCTCACTTAACAAAATTAACTCATCTTTTAAGACTCGTTAATAGTAGACAATTCCTTACAAATTTAACTACCAAATTATACTATAATTATACTATTTTAGTTATTTACCTTACCGAATGATGTCAATTTATGTGATTTTCGAAATTTTCCATATTGAAAGTGGACGTGATTGGGAAGCGATTTCGTTTAATTTCAACAGGTATGGTTGGACGGCGATTTTATCCATTTTCATCAGGTATACTCCCAACGATACTAGTATGGTTTTTGCCAAATTCCATCGTTCTATCGTAATTAGTTTAAAAGTTACGACCAGTCAAATTTTCAAAAATGCCTTCCTTAAAAGTGGGCTGTGCCACGCTCACTATAAAAAATTTATGGAAAAATCATAAGAGAATGACCAAGGGGATTCACCTATAACATTATATCATTTTAGCCATTTCAGCTGCCGAGATAAGTCAATTTGTGTGACTTTCGAAATTTTCGATATCGAAAGTGGGCGTGGTTGAAGGGCGATTTAATCCACTTTCATCAGGTATACTCCCAACGATACTAATATGCTTTGTGCCAAATTCCATCGTTCTATCGTAATCTGTTTAAGAGTTAGGACCAGTCAAATTTTCAAAAACGCCTCCCTTAAAAGTGGGCGGTGCCACGCCCACTATAAAAAATTTATGAAAAAATCATAAGGGAATGACCAGGGGGACTCACCTATAAAATTATATCATTTTAGCCATTTCAGCAGCCGAGATATGTCAATTTGTGTGTTTTTTGAAATTTTCGATATCGAAAGTGGGCGTGGTTGAAGGGCGATTTTATCCAGTTTCATCAGGTATACTCCCAACGATACCAGAATGCTTTGTGCCGAATTCCATCGTTCTATCGTAATCAGTTTAAAAGTTACGACCAGTCAAATTTTTAAAAACGCGTCCCTTAAAAGTGGGCGGTGCCACGCCCACTATAAAAATTTATGGAAAAATCATAAGAGAATGACCAGGGGATTCACCTATAAAATAATATCATTTTAGCCATTTCAGCTGCCGAGATAAGTCAATTTGTGTGATTTTCGAAATTTTCGATATCGAAAAAGGGGCCGTGGTTATCATCCGATTTCGCCCATTTTCAATAGCAACCTACCTTGGCCAGAAAGTAACTTCTGTAGAAAATTTCATGCAAATATCTCAATTTTTACTCAAGTTATCGTGTACACGGACGGACAGACGTAGAGACGGACAGACATGCCTTAATCAACTCCTCTTTTAATCCTAAGAACTTTCATATATGGAACTCTATATCTATCTCGATTATTTTGTGCCGTTACAAACAGCCGTTATGTGAACAAAGTTAATATACCCTTGTACTAGTACTAGTACACTGGGTATAAAAATTGGAACACATGATCCAACGATTTTTGCAGGGTACGATGTCCATATGGCAGGGTCCCGGAACTGACTTTCCTAGTGTTGGTGGTATCACAACGGGCTTTTAAATACTGGCCTAGGTGTGCCTCTGCGGCAGCCACTTGAACCAAACCTAGCCTAATAAAAATACGACTTGATTCGCATTGCAGTCGTTCGTCGGTTAGCAAGCAAGAGTCGATTTGTTTTGGATTTTTATTTTTTGCAGTGCGTTTCAATGACGTTTTGGCAGTCGATTTGTTTTGGATTTTTTTTATTGCAGTGCGTTTCATTGACGTTTTGGCAATATATTATAATTGATTCGGTGCAAAAGTGTCATTGAACAAAATCTTGCGTATTGATCCCAAAGTGACACAAAGTCGTCCCCAAGTGCTCTGAAAGTGGTCCATAAGTGCTTCCCAAGTGGTCCAAAAACGACACTAAGTGGTCCGCAATTGGTCCGAAAGTGGTCAATAAATGACAAAAAGTGATACGAAAGTAGTCCATAAGTGGTCCGTAAGTGATAAAAAGTGGTCCGCAACTGGCCCGAAAAGAGTCCAAAAGGACCACAAAGTGGTCCAAAAATGACACAAAGTGGTCCGAAAGTGACACAAAGTGGTCCAAAAGTGACACAAAGTGGTCCGAAAGTGAAACAAAGTGGTCTGAAAGTGGTCCCCGAGTGCCACCAAGTTGTGCCAAAGTAGCCTTAAGTGACCCCAAAAAGGCCCAAAGAGACCCCAAAAGGTCCCAGAGTGATCCCAAAGTGGTCCAAAGTCCCCCCCAAGTGGTCCTGATGTGACTCCAAAGTGGTCTAAAGTAACCCCAAAGTGGTCTTAAGTGACCCCAAAGTGGCCCAAGTGTTCTGACCCCAAGTGTACCCAAAGCGAAAACATTCACTCTCCTTCACTCACGAACATGAACATTAAAAAAAAAAATTTACATTCGCGTTCGTGAATAGGAACGCATAACAAATCCACACCGTTCACGAATGCATTCGTTAATAATTCATAAATGCCTTCTCGAATCTATATATGAACGTACTTCTTGCCGTTCAGCTTCATATAAGTATTGTGGCGAATATTCTCAAGAATCGCTCATCTCCCGCCACTAGCGTCACTACCACAACTACAGCTGTTTAGATACATGACGCGAGAGATACATGAGGGAGAGGCAGCTCGCATATTTGCGGATGTGACACAAAGAGGAGACGACGATAGATCAGCGATGCTCAAAGGCACACTACCAAACTGTGCGATTGTGTTGAAGTATGAGAGGGCTTGTTACTACACCCAAAAAAGTTCCAAATACCCAATTACCACAAATTTTGTATAAAAAATAAATAAAAATTAAAAGGGTATTAGTCAAGTAGTAAGGCAACGAAATACATTTTTTCAATACAAATTTATAAGTAAACAAATATTTATGAAAAAAATGGAGAGCAACAAAAAAAAATGGGTACTCGAGAAAAATTTAAAAACTCCATGCCAGAAGTTTCAATTTTGCAGAAAACTTGGCGAATTTTGCACAATACTTTAATTTATATCTGTTACAGATTTGGCCATTTTTGAAATTAAAATGATTAAAAACACCTAAATAAATATATTTTAAGAATAAAACTACTTTCATGCGTAGCAGTCAACAGTCGTTGATCAAGTGAGCAAGCAAACGCACTTTAATTTTCCACAATGTATAGAGAGCGCTTGACTTGTGCATGTGAGCGAATCTATGGGAGAGCAATAAAGTCGGCCGCCCGCGGGCTAGGTAAAGATCGTCACTGGTTTAGATACATGACGTGAGAGAGGGAGAGGCAGCTCGCATATTTGCGAATGTGACACAAAGAGGAGATGACAATAGATAAACGCTTCGAGAACATGTTTGCGCGAATAACCCAGAAATGTGTACACATTTCTAGGTGGTGACGCTGTATTTCCGCTAGGGTATATAAAGGCGCAAACCCAACGCACATCAATCAGTTTATTTTATTTTTAAAGCGTACTATTTAATAAGCAGAATTTAAGTGTTTTATTTGACGTACAATAATCGAACTCAAGGGAAATAATCGAGGAATCATCGAATTCGTCACAGTATGCATGAATATGTGGCGTGAATAATTCACGAAGGCTTTTAAGAACGGTCATTAAATGCATACTAGTATATCCCGTGGTCGAAATTCGACCAATTTAAAATAGTTGAACTTATTCAAACATCTGATCAACTTTTTGTCTTAGCTGCCTTTAGGCCCGTGGCCGAACCTCGACCAACTTAAATGTATACATTAAAAACTCATCTATAGGCAAAATGAGGCCATCAAAGAATTTAAAAAATAGTGGCTGTTATTATATAATAAAAATATTAAATTACAGCAGCCCTTTCCAAAATTATTTATGGCAAATGCCATGCAAATATTCGGATTTCGAGATTTTAATTTGCACTTGAATAATCGGATGATGAGATTGTGCTTAACAAATAGCCACTAATTTATGCGATCGTTTTGTCTCAAACGGTAGAAATCACTAAAATTTATAGAAGTAATCTACCGAAGTCCGATAAATAGACTACTGTGTTTGAAAAAATCTCGCAACTTCGATCTTATATCATCAAAAGTTAGACAAAAAAACCCAAATTGAATAAGCGGTTATCGCATTTCTATAATGGGTGGCATGTATGCATATGCTTTCCGTCAACTAAAAATATTCAACAATTTTTTTCTCGAAAATAGATATCACAAACATAAAAATTTTAAAAAAGTCAAGATAAGATATATTTATATATTGAAAAAATAAAAACAATTTTCAATGACAAAAAATAAAAAATAAAAAATGTGGCCGATAGCTGTACTTGAACCGTTATTACTGTGAGTAACTCCTTGACGTTTATTTTGAAGGGGTGGAAATTTGGAAATATGAGTTCGTGTAATATTAAAGAATATAAATGAGCGGGAGAACGAAAATAGTTACACATTCATAGGAGAAGTATGGGTTGTATTTTAAAAAAATGTATTATACATGGCGTGGTTTTAAAACTTTTTAGTGGGGGTAAATTACAAATTCTGGTTAGGTCAAAAAAAGTTTGAGGGTTTTCTAGCTTTTTTCTTTAACCATAACTTAGCAATATTTAAAAGACACTTTATATGGATTTTTCTTTTGATTTAAAGAAAAAAAATGTATATTGATTTTTAAAAAAATTCTATTCTATTTGGTCTAGACTTGTTTGGGGCTCGGGTTGCAAATCTGCCCTTTTAAAAGTTAATACATATATACATATGAAAAGAAATTATTTGTTGTCTTCAGTAACATTTAAGATTTCCGCTTATCACTTGGTTTAGTTAAAAAATTTAGGTATCCATAAAATGTGTTTTCGATTTTTATACTTTAAATAAGGAATTTATCAGCAACTCTATCTCAATCGATAGAAATCGTGAAATTTATCGAAATAATCTACAGAAATTGAATAAACAGACCACTATGATTGAAAAAAATTCGCAAATTGGAGCTTACATCTTCAAAAATTAGAGCAGTCAGACTTATATTAATGGTAATTTTTTGAAATATTTACCAAAAAAAAAAAAAAGAAATTGTATAAGCGGTTATAGCATTTCTATAATGGGTGGTATGTATGTATATTTATGATCTAAAATTATTATTTCACATGGCTTTCCGTAAACTAAAAATATTTAGTATGGGTTTAAGCTTGGCAATTATTTATATGTAAAATGTGTTAGCCTATTAATATAATAGATTTTGAATGGCATGTTCGCAGCAGCGTGGATGCAATTACTTGCGAATAGCTATTATCTCCCAGCAAACATTTCAATCAAATCTCAGTTTGAGATGCATTTAAGGATCAATCCTACTCTCAAATTTGAAACGCACCTCAAATAACCGTTGATAGCACTCGCAAACTGAAGGGCAAATTTTTAATATGGAATTTTCCTTTATTTTAAAATTGAGAAATTGAAAGCCCTTTAAATTCTTTTAAATATTTTTTTAATTAAATAATCTGGTTATATAAACAAAATGTGAGAAAAAGTTGAGAATGAATTTTTCCTCAAACGTTTGAGTTTTTGGTGTTTGTTGGGCTGTTATTCTTTATGCTTTTTGGACAGATTTACTGAGATTTTTGTATTCGTTAGTGCAATTGTCATGTCTCTGCCGGCGTTAATATATGGATTCCTAATTTTTTTATTGCAGTGTTGCTTAAGGAGTTTTCCATAATCCATAAATGGAAGAAAATATTTTAACGACACGATTATCATGGGAAAACACACGTATACGTTAGGTCGTATCACCAAAAAAAAGTCGGCCGTACCTCCCTCTTGCAACCCTAGATGTCGCCCAATTGCATTTTTCTTCATATCTTCAGCATTTATTGTCGGATTTTAAAGTGTGATATTACAACGTACCTCCCCTCATATGAAGTGTTTTTGAAAAACTTAAAAAAAAAAATTAAAATGTGTTTTTTGAGAGAAATTTACCTACGCGCTGCAGGAACCAGACAAGCCGACATATGTTTCGATGATACTGGAGTTACATCTCTTCAAGGACTTTTCTTCCCGGCATTGTGAGAGTCGAACTCACAACACTGTAGTGACTTGTATGCTAGAAGGTCTAGCACCTTAGGCCACTACCCAGCTTGAAGGTAAACCCTTCTCAGTGTCCATTTATGCATATATTTATACTTCCATATAGAACATTTCTTTAATTTCAATGCTAACTTATATGAAAGATTTGCGAATTTTTAGGACTTGGTGTGAAACCTATGAAAGAATTTCTATGCTTAATTAAGCACGAATATTTTTCCATTTATAGCATTTAAACTCTTTGCTGCTTTTGACTTGTAGTCTATTGCTGTAAATACCGACGGTATTTACAGGCAATTTTCGGGATTGTATGAAAATGTGTTTTTTGAGAAAAATTTACCTACGCGCTGCAGGAACCAGACAAGCCGACATATGTTTCGATGATACTGGAGTTACATCTCTTCAAGGACTTTTCTTCCCGGCATTGTGAGAGTCGAACTCACCAACACTGTAGTGACTTGTATGCTAGAAGGTCTAGCACCTTAGGCCACTACCCAGCTTGAAGGTAAACCCTTCTCAGTGTCCATTTATGCATATATTTATACTTCCATATAGAACATTTCTTTAATTTCAATGCTAACTTATATGAAAGATTTGCGAATTTTTAGGACTTGGTGTGAAACCTATGAAAGAATTTCTATGCTTAATTAAGCACGAATATTTTTCCATTTATAGCATTTAAACTCTTTGTTGCTTTTGACTTGTAGTCTATTGCTGTAAATACCGACGGTATTTACAGGCAATTTTCGGGATTGTATGAAAATGTGTTTTTTGAGAAAAATTTACCTACGCGCTGCAGGAACCAGACAAGCCGACATATGTTTCGATGATACTGGAGTTACATCTCTTCAAGGACTTTTCTTCCCGGCATTGTGAGAGTCGAACTCACCAACACTGTAGTGACTTGTATGCTAGAAGGTCTAGCACCTTAGGCCACTACCCAGCTTGAAGG